>JAOCPS010629975.1:0-10912 GCA_025505425.1 Graphium colonna | reverse complement strand
TTAATAACGAAAAAAGACCATGACAGAGCTCAGAATCAAATTATATCCGCGAAGTTCCAACGCCTATTTCGCAGAGACTATAACCAATATCTGAACTCCATATGTGTAAATATTGAGAATCAAAGCTGCACACCAGAGACAGTTCTACAAGTAAAAAATATTACAAGAGTGTTTAGACTTAAGACCTGGGTGATCGTAGATCACAATGGCACATTACTGACGGAGATTGACCAGGTTATAGATAGCTAGAGATCATATTGGCAACACCTGTATATGGACTATAGGACATCTTCTGAGCTGTTGATCACCAACCAAAACCTGGAACCCGAAATATTGGAATCTGAAATAAGAGAAGCTTTAAGAAAAAATTAAAGTAACAAATCAGTCGTTAGATACATTCGTCGGTATTTTCGCTGAGGAGCTAAAAATCTCCGAGACGTAGGGATAAAGATATTGAAAAACATCTGTAAACATATGTTGAGATCTGGAACTTGGCCTTAAGATTGGACAGAGTCTCTTTTGATACCAATACACAAAAAAGGGTAAACAAAGACTTGCGAAAATTACCGCAAAATAGCCCTCATATCTCACGGTTCATGCTTCACATAATTAGCGGATGTTTACAGCCTTACCTTTACCTGCAAATACCACAAGAGCAGACTGGTTAGAGAGAGCAAATAGTAAACATCAGGCAGCTCATTGAGAAGAACCGGGAATTCAATAACCCAATGATTATGTGCTTCATTGACTACTCCAAAACATTTGACTGTGTAAGATGGGATTGTCTATGGAGTATCCTCCTAGAAATGGGTGTCCCGGAGCACTTAACAGCTTTGATTGTAGCCGTTTATGAGAATTGGGAGTCAATGGTCAAAGTGACTGACATGGTGTCCCCACCTATTAAACCACAAAAAGGCGTCCGACAGGGATGTATTTTATCCCCTCTTTTTTTTAACATCTACGGTGAATACATCCTAAGAACAACGCTGGAGGAATGGAATGGGGGCATTTCTTTTGGAGAAAATAAAATCAGTAACCTCCGGTACGCAGATGGCACTACTCTATTTGCTTCTTCGGAGCAGGAAACGGCTTTCCATAAATAAGACAAAGACAAAAATCATGATTGTAGATCGAACTGGCCTGCATACACGAACAGGAAAACTCTCAGACCTCGAGTTCGTAAGTGAATTCGTGTACCTAGGATCTTTGATAAATAACCAGGGAGAATGCGATGGAGAAATTAGGAGACGTACACAGATAGCTAAAGCAGCAATGAGTAAGCTGACCAGAATCCAGCAAAACAGAAAGGTTTCAAATGCCACCAAGACCAGACTCGTGCCTTAGTCTTCTCGATTTTTCTGTACGAATCAGAATCGTGGTCAATCCGTGCAGCCGACCGGAAGAAGATCGATGCTTTCGAAATGTGATGTTGGCGGAGAATGTTGCGCATACCATGTACAGCAAAAAGAACCAACAAGTCCATTCTTCGCCAACTTAATATTGATTCACGGCTATCCACTACCTGCTACCGCCGAGTTCTCAGTTACTTTGGGCATATTTCTCGGAGACAACCAGATATCAGTCCTGACAAGATGATTGTCATTGGGAAAACTGAGGATAAAAGATCAAGGGCCGTGCACCTACCCGCTGGTTTCACCAAGTTCAAACAATAATGGGACTCGATATTTCGACTGCCATGAGAAAAGCCAAGGACAGAGTGGCGTGGAAACAACTCGTTAATTCTTCAGTGAAGGCATATCAAGATAAGCACGACCTTCAGTAAATGAAGAGTACGACGAAGAAGAAGAACTGGGAAATAACAGAACTGTAAATTAATATCGCACGCTTATTATCTTCTAGTATTTACATAAATGATGTTAGATTGAATGGTGTTGGACTCATTCTATTCATGATACCATTACTTTTGACCATATTTTAATTGTACAAATTGCAAATATTGTATTGACATTGCTGAACCTGGTATCCCATTTGTCAGTGAATTTTAATAGCAGAACACATTTTGGACGTGTGATGACATCTGTAATTCCACGATGATTAAGGGCACCATGTTTACACTCCGCGTTAGATTACAAATTTTCCAACCACCATTAGACCATAGACACGGCCACGGTCGTAAAATGCAATGAGTGAATCTACATTTGTGAGAGAAGGAACGGTAACTTTATGTCACTCGATTATCTGTTTGTCTGTCAGTTTGCTACAGCCAATTTGCATAGCTTTAAGTGAATGCTTTGTTAAAAAGCCGTGTTGCATTGCAAACAAATTTATATTTCAAAGGTGGAAGAATTTTTAGCTACTTCAATACGACTCTTGCTAATCAGCAACCTCATAAAATCAGAACCTGGGAGCACCTGGGTGCACGGCACCACCTCGCACCTTAGTAGCTACGCCACTGTCCAACGCGTAAAAAATTGATTGAAGCTTTCCTATTATAGGGAAGGAAAATGGTAGTACGGAAAATGCAATTTTTAAGATATTATTACATATAACAGTAACTTAATATATCATCATATTGTAGGTACTCTACAAAAAGTATTGAGCCACAGTGGCAAAAAATATCTAGTTTAGATAGTTTAGAAAGGGACCCGCACCGTTAATCCGGCACTAGATCTGAGTGAATATACTAAAAAAATAGCAACATCCAAATTGAGACCGCATCCTTTTTGGAAGTCAGTTAAAAACAAAGACTTTCTCATTTTCAAGCAAAAAGAGATGAATGGATGAACAAAAAAATAGTAAAATTCAATCCAATTTTTTTAGTTAATCCAGTAGGGATTAACATATAATATGAATTTTGTACGAATCTAAAAATGTAAGCCGGTGGTAGTAACGTGCTTGAGAGACTAAGATCATTCCTGCACATGAAAATTATTATAATTGGCCCAGCCACTCAGAGTTCAGTGGAATACCCATGTACGAAGTAACTATAAGTATTGTGGGGCCTCTAGTACTTGTGCACTAGAGGTCGTTTAATGGTCCAACATAAGATGTTTGTGTCATGTCAATGTGATGTGTACAAATGCTATACAGTGTAAGTAATGACTTCTTTTATTCATTTGGTAAATTTTTAAAACATATTTGCACTTTGCCCTCCACCTCTTTAAAAACTTCATGCCAAATTTCATGCTCCCCCGTCAGTTAATTATTTATAAAAAGACTTGGTAAAAAGTGTTTGCTTCACATATTAATATGATAATTACGATTGTGTTGATGTGTACGTTTGACATCCTAAATAAATAATGTAATTTGTTGTGCCCTCGGAAGTAAAAAAAACAATCTTTTATCATTTCCGTTATATGAAGCAGGAATATTTTAGGGAAAATCTGCTGATATGCAAGATTATTGATGAGTCAACTACAATACTAAAGGAGAGCACTCGGTACTCGATTGTCATGCATTTTATGACATTAGGAGCATATTTTAGCTAAAATTTTCCAATAAATGAGACGCGCGAGGTCGTCGACTGGCTCCTTCGCCTTCCGTCTCACTCCGGTCACGCCGTGTGCGCTCAGACGCGCATAAATTAGGTAATTAATTTTTAGTTTTAGATTATGTGTACTCAGTGGTAAATCAATATTTATTGTAATAATATGTTTATGCTTCATATATGATCCCCAAATGTGACGTCTCAAAGTATTGAAGGAGACTAACAGCAGTTACCCTATACATAAACGTGCTTTAAATACACTGTGAAAATAAATCCACACCATTCCGGTTTGTAATAATACAATACAAATATGTAACAAATGAATATTTTATTGGTTAAAATAATATTTCGTATACAAAAATCTTTTTAAAAACAAAGTTACAAAATAAAAAGAAAAATAGTAGCAAAAATATAATATGAATTATGTAGATGTGATGAATGTAACATGACATCACACACCCAAAGCCAACCACCGCCGCCCTTACACAAAGCCAGCATAAGATAGATAGACAGTTCCCGGATGACTTCTTTCCTTTCCAGGTCCCAAATATGTTCCCAACCCATCCTACCCGGAAATATATCTATTCTATCCAATGTTCAAGTACATAGCAATAAATTCGTTCAAAAGTCTATATTTTTAACTATTAGGTTTAATCAAGATTGTAAATGTTATAAAAAAGATATTAGTTAAACTTAAAATATTTAGCATTTTAAGTGAATTGACTTCAAAAAGAAATAAAAAAATATTTCGTGTTTTTATCTTAAATGCTATAAAACCTGGAAGTAATTATTTCGTAATATAAACATTTCACCTATCCTACTTAGGTATAAAAAAGGTAAGCCCAAAATAACAGGATAAACCCCAGTGAACGATATTACGAGTGCCTTGGCGTAAACGTGCAGAGCAGTACGCGACCCTCCCTCTCCAGTACTACGCAGGAACCACCGGGGCCCTCAAACCGAACAGTCCGAGCGTCCCCTTCCTGCGTAAGGGTCACACTGTGCTGGTCGGCAGAACGAAGCGTGCTATTGGCCCGGGCGATGTACGCCTCAAGCGGATCCGTGGGATGCTTGAACACGTGGTAGGCCGCCGACGCGGTGCTGCCAAACTTCACGTTAGTTCTCCGCAGTACGTTCACCAACTCTGTGTCGCTCAGGTTCTTAGTCACAGTCTCTATTCCGACCATTTGGTAGTTGGTTACCACTTCAACCAATTCCCTTAATTTTTGAAGCATAACATCGGGATTTGCAAAAACCATCTCCCTAGCCTTTTTTCCTGTAATTTAAAAATAAAGATACATACATAGGAAAAAATAACTTCTACAGCGATGTAATTATGACATAGAGTCGAGGTTAGAGGTGAATATTTTGATCAGCTTGTTTTATTTTTTATAGGGTATTTAGTAAATTTCAAGTGGTTGTACAATTAGCGTCAATAGGAAGTAAAATAAAAAAAATGTTAATAAAATTAAATAAACTTACTCGTCCACTCAGACTTATTAACATTTTTAGGTAAGCTTAGTGTTCCTTCCCTCAGATTCCTTTCTAATAATAATTTCTCAGTTTCAACGTATTTGACAACAAACTCACAGTACGCTACAAGTTCACTAACACTTTTCGGATTACGGTTAGCGACAAATTTCATCATTTCGTCTAAATAAGGCAACGACTTGAAGGTTTTCACAGTGCTTTTAAATGTATACAGCCTATCTAATTCATGGCTTTGCAAATTTGAATCAATCAATCTCTGCAAAACATCTTGTTGCTTAACACAATCTTTCATCCAGCTCAAACAATCAGCTCTCTGACATTGAAATCGTAGCCTATGCCTTTGGACGCATAGCCTCATGACCTCAGCTGGCAGATTCGCACTCGAAAGTGTTGGTGGCAACCTGCTTATCAATTGCAAAATATTTCGACATTCATCGGTTGAGATTGCATGCAACCTATAAATACTGATGTGTAGATGATTGTTTAAGGATACGACAGCACGTCCACTTGTAATGATCCTTGTAACAGGACATACCGTAAACATTCCATTGTCTTGAAGATTAATTAGAATAGGGATAGACGAGGTCCACTGGCGACTGGTAGCAATGTCCATCCGGCTCAAGTGCTCGCCGATAAAACGCACCATAGGTAACTTCACTCGGGGCAGCTGTTGAATTTGAATGGGTGGGGCTGAACCCAAAGATATTTTCCCGTCGATAATTGTCACATCCATTCCGTTAGATAGATTCATTTGGGAAATTCGTCGCCAAAATTGAATGACACCTTCCGTCGCTTCCCGACCATTGATATTAAAATGCACGGCCACTCTATTAAGTCCAGTTATTAAATTCATGTCATCATTCACGACCCGCCGAAAGCTTTCAAATGTCTCCGTTTGTTCTGGAGTTAAATTAGTAATAACATCAAAGTAGTATTGTCTAACATTTTGAGGTAACTGATTGAGAAACTGGAAAGAATACTTTTGCCCGCCAGGCAATATCAAATTGCCAGCGCCATCAAACTGCACCCGACCATGTGCATTTGCATCCAAAATAATTTGAGAAAACTGACTAATTGATATTCTCGCTTCTGCGGCCCTATGGAACTCGCGCAAAAGTATTCCATCATTTTTAAATTCGTTACGTAATTCACTTAACATCGAAGCTTGATCTCGGGTAAGCTCTTTGTTAATATGTTTAAACGCAATATTTTGAGCATCTTTAATAATTGTGCCAGCGGTTTTATAAGTAAACAATCCTTTTGTCCAAAACGCTATGGAAGCCAGGTGCATTAGAATATCAACGTTGGACAATTCTTCGTGGTGGTTGCACAAATAAATAGTCGAATCCAAAATAGCAAACCCACTTACAGCAACATTTGTTCCATTTGCAACATTAACAAATATTCGAAAAGCGTTAGATATGTTTTGACCCTTCACCGCAAGTGAAGTCAATCGCATAGAAGCACCCATTGCGCCGAAGCTTACTAAATTCGCCGCGATGCCAAGCCACAGCATACGCGACTCGGAGTCTGTGAAAGGGTTAACACTTTCACCATGTAGCGTTCTATCAGCTAATTGCACACCAGACCTAGCCGTGCCCCAAAGCGCACTAGCAACTCCAGTGACTACAAGAGGGGCTGCCAGTCCGCCACTAATAAACAGCAGTCCAACCCCCGATCCTATACCTGCTACCGCTGAAACTGTATCTATGGCCCGGGCAGCTTTGTGACTAGTCCGGGCAAAGGGCGTATCGTCTACTATTACACGAGAGTAATCGTAACCGGGACGTAACATCAACTGCAGTTTATAAGGATATGCCATTTTGCAAGGTGGTAGTTTGCTATTCTCAAACCAGTCTCCGAAGGAGTCATAACAGCGGCCGGTGTTGTCTACGAAGAATTTGGGACTATCCTTATATCGCTGTACTCTGAATACAGGTAGCTCATACAGTTTTCCATTAAAGTACAATTCTATAGGAAGAACTGTGAGAAAGTTCTTATCGTCGCCATTGCAACAACTTCTGATTTGGGCGGCTATTACGTCGATAGCTTCACGTGCTTTTCCTTCAAAATATACCAACTCATTATTAAGAGCTAGCGACAATTCTCTATCTGTCCACTCGTTAGGATCCCGCATTGGAAGGCCCATAGCCATGCCGATTGTGTTCAGTAGATCGGTTCCTCCTAGGAGTTGAGGCTCATCACCCTTACATTCGCCTCCCCTATGGAGATACTTGTCCACATTGTCAATAGCTTTGCTAACCCACTCTGATTCATTAACATCCATGTTGTTAACGCTTATAAAAGGTGAATAAAACAAAATATTATAAATGACCTAGAAAAAGAAAATGATTTACACGCGATAAACTTTATGCTTATTCAAATCCACCACCAATGTGAACTTGGGATGTGGGTGTCGAAGATACCCCTTGCAAAGAAGTCAGGGCGGTGTCCAGTCTCTACCCACACTTTCAGCTGGCTGTCAAACTCGTCCAACTCACCAAATTCCTCCAAATCTTTTAGCACTATATCAAAAGACGGATCAATTCCTTTGCATCCCTTTAGTAGAAACTGCAATCCCGAGCGAACTCTGCAAATTGTTGCAGGTGAATACCCACCGTCAAAGTCTATTCTAAGGTTTGGGTAAATTGTGACAAAACTCTGCAACCAATTTTGATTTTTAGTAACATGTTGTACAATTTTCAGGACTTCGAGATCATTCTTGAGCAAACTGGAATTCCAAGAGGTGTTTGCGCCGAGATAGCAAAATTCTTCAAACAACGACTCCCCTACTCTAAACCATTGAGTAATCTGCCTTCCTTGAATTTCCTTTGGCGCCCTTTCGAATGCTACTAAATGTTGGAGGATATTTTTCAAATTTTGTCGGTACATATCAGATCCTGTAATTAGAAAGTCATGCGTTATAAACATTAAAATACACAGGTTTTATTTTATACAGAAAAAATATTAAAATTTTTATTAGAAATAAAAATTTGAATATTTTTAATATCATAATTTTTTAAATATTCATCTTTTAAAAAATCCCTTAAAGAAAAAAGAGCTACTACAAACGTCTTAGAATATTAAAATAACTGACATAATGTATAACGATAAATTATTTTTAGTTATTTCAATTTTAAAGACACACCGCTTAACCTTTATGTGACTAATCTACAAACACACCATTTCAAATAAAAAGAAAGAAATATAAAAACGGTTCATAAATGACGAATTCATCAATAAAAAATAAAAACTGACTTGAAAATTTCCTTTTTTGAGGTCGATTACAAGGGAATAGGAAATTATCTAATTTTTTTTATCAAACATATGTTGTATGATAAAAAAAAGTTGTTAATTGATATATTTTGTAGTCATCTTTTAAAAAATCCCTTAACGGTCCAAGTATAATACGGCAAATTTTAACGGCCAATATCTTAGTGTACGTTTTCTTTCAATATAAATTTATTTTACAGATATTTACATAAATACACATAATAAATATGCATTAAAATTAATTATATAATTATTTATATTATATAAACGATTTGAAAAAGTAGAAGAGATTAATTTGATATCAAGTAAAGTTCCATTAGCGATGCCCGTCGATTGGCTCGCAACTAGCAGCACTTTTAACTATCCACATGATATTGAGGATGTAGAGAAATTTTACATACTCACTATTTAACTTATTATTCCGTCGTTTACACAGTAAAGAAAGAGATTGCTACCATCAATAAACTCTATCATGAACACAAAGAACATGGGGTACAAATACAATACATGTCAGTCTAAAAGCCCATCAGGTTAACTTTTTAATATTGAGTAAAATCCATTTTTATTTTATTTATTGAACACCAACATAATGAACAATAATACAACACAAATAAACACCAGAATTATTGTTATTTTGTAAGTGCGTCTACAATTATAGGTGTCGACAGCATGCAAAATAATGAAACTATTGTAACAGCTTTACACGTAATTATTCTGTAGTTTGGATAACAAAATATTAACTAGCTAAAAGTAATAAAAATTTAAAAAAATCTATAAAATACAGTGGAAATTAATTTAAAAAAATAAATTAAATTAAAAGAAAATAGTAAATAACACAATTGGATAACTGAGAAGATAGTAGTAACTATATTATACATCAGAATCTGAAAACATTCTTAGCAATTCTTTTTTAAGCTTATTGACACTGTCAGAGAACAAATCTAAATCTGGCTTTCTGCAAATGGCGTTATTTATATAAAAAATATATAAGATATTTATTACACAAAATTAATTATATAAATAATTTCTAAATTTCTTTCATATACAACACCAGGGTTGAAATAAAATTTTCTTTAACCAGCTACTCTCTTTACAGAGCCAGCGAAACATTGGGTACCGAGAACTATGGTGATGGAGATGTGGTAAGTTTTTCTTGTATCTCATTATTTTTTAACATGCTTTTATTAGCTTCACTTGTATGTATCTATCTTGCGGAATCTTTTCAAGTAATTTTCATCAACATCGACACATCTAAATGATTTGAAAAGACAATGCCCATTTTTATATGGCATACTGTACCAAGTTGCATCAAGTTCAAACTTTTTTTAGAGGCTAGACTTATTACATTAAGTACTTTTCGTAAAGAAAATCTGGGTTTGGGAGATATTTGATAGAATCGAAAAATTTATTCGTCAAAAACAGTTTCTTTTGCATTCTACATCTGTATGACCGATTGTATAAGCATCATGTATGAAGAGCAAATTTCATATTTTTACTCTTAAAATTAAATTCCCTGTTGAAAATACAAATCCATGAAGTGTAATGCCCAAAAAAATATCAAAATGATTAGTCTATAATTTAGATCCTGATGCATTACACTTTTTGGTTCAGCTTTTGGGTGTTGACCTTTGCACATATATTAAGGAGTTATAACAACAAAATAATTTAATTTAGAATTTGGGCAAAAATCTCAGAATGAAAGTATATATTATATTGGCAATAAAGTATTTTTTTGGTTTTAGGTTCTCATTTCGACTGTTTTTTATTTATATGTATTTTTTTGCCGATTCCTCCACAAGTTTTGAACCAATTTCCAAAATTCTTTCGCGGTTTATTATATTATATACTACCCGTGTAACCGTGAACGCTGTAAAGGGTTCATGGTCACAAATCAAAGGATTTAAAATGTCTGGTATTTGCATAAGTCTCAGAAATAATATGGAAAAATATGTTTTATCAGCAATTACTTCAAAGGCAGTTGAGGTGGTAGAGCATTACATCTTTTCTTGGCATTTGCTGCACAATAACGGCCACGCTGCCATGCATGACTTGTAGTTGCCGGATGGCCATGTCTACCCTTTTCTTTTCCCACCCACATCGTTAATTCCGAGCAAATCCTATACAATACACCTATTTTATTTTTTCCAAATTTCCCATGTTGACAACGCACTCACAGCTTCATGGGCTACGGTATCGTTTAATAACAGATGAAACGTTTGCTCGTTTTTCTTCCTTTCCATAATAAAAAGGCGTCTGTGAAAATGGTTATTTAAATTAAATTTATTTAATGCGAATTTTTATGTCACTACCTGTTTGATCTTTTTTCAACAAGGCATCTATTTGCTGTTAAAGATGTGGCATTTAGAATCTGGAAAGACTACATCAATCCATTTATTTTCTGATACTTTGAAATTTTTTTGACGTAGCAATAGTCTTACTGTACGAATACATCTCATACTAGCTCTGTCTCTAAAGATTTTAAGAGGAATGTTCCAAGTTGAAGTTCTGAAGTTCTAAGAGGAATAAAAGATTTGTAAAGTCGAGTCTTGTTACAGGAATGACATAGTGTAATCAAGGAATCGCATATAATGCTTCGTCTTCTTTTTCTTCATAGCTGCCTGATCGAATTACGGCCACGGTGGCCAATCTCATCTGAGATTAGCCAACTGCGCAGGAGATATTATAGTGCACAAGTGTACG
>JAOCPS010629864.1:0-10913 GCA_025505425.1 Graphium colonna | reverse complement strand
ACAACTTTACGGATTTTATCGCGGTTTATTTTTAAATTTTATCACCCGACGTTTCGAACCCTTTACAGCGTTCATCGCCACATATTATTTAAAAATATTTCTCAATATTTTATTTTTATTTTTAATATATTATTTTTTCTACAGAAAAACAACAAAATTGACTTCAAACGCCTTAGAAGAGAACATTCGTGAACCATTTTTATAGTTATTTTGATTTAAAGAAAACTGTTGAACCGAGTTTCGTAAAAATAATATGGGACTTTAAAAAAATATTTTGAAAATCGATTTATAAGTTACGGAAAAATCCGCTAACGCGCGCAAAAAAATGATAAATACGTACGGTCGAATTGAGAACTTCCTCCTATTTTAAGTAAGTTTATAATGTTAGAAATGAACGATTAAAATGAATTTGTGAAATGTCGAGAATTTCACTTTTGTTTACGGCCTGTTGTAACAAAACAAACTGTTGTGAAAGGCAGGGCAATCTGTAATACAGTGCCAATTTTAGTTAAGTTAGACTATTCGCCAAATATTCCGATCTGACCGATATTAAAACCCCTCATTCCACTGTACCTGTAAACAAAAACTTATTCAACGTGATGAAGACTAACATTACAGTGACTTGTTGGAATAGGTATCCATAGTGATTTCCGAAATTTTGGATGGGAATATTTGTGAGCGAAAAGATTTTTTTTTGCAAATCCCAATTTCAGTTGTCTGTGCTATAACTGTGCATTCCTCATCCAAATCGATTGCGCGTTTTTGTAAATATTTTATGCTTAAAAAATGTTAAATATTTGTTTATGTTTTTATAATTAATGTTTATTGTGCATCATATACACACGATGCATTAATGTACAAAGAAAAATTATTTATCATTTTGTGTTGATAGTTTCTGCCTGACTGCGCTAATATTTACTGAAGCTAATAAAACCTATTTCTAAGCATGATTTGATTGTATTAAAAAACGAAGTTTTATTGCTGATATTATATTAATCCTACTGGACCAATTAATCGGATATAGTTTTATTATGGTCGTATATTGTGATATGATAAACTGGTCACTTTACGACGGAAAAAAGGTACGTCTATTTCCTTAACATAACTGTGGTTACCTTCGCGTCATTTCTTACAATTTTTTGATTTCGCTTGTGGTATTACAGTAATTAAGTAATTTAGTAAAAGTTAATTTCTCGATACAATAAATATAGAACCTAACAATTATTGGCCAGAAATATATAATTTCCGTATATTATATAAATTTTTGTAGAGACTGGTGGATAACCTGTGCTACTGCCACCAAGCCTATTCCGGACAAATTTGTACATTTGACATGTATTTATTACAAACATTAATCTGGCCTAAATAAATAAAACAATAATTAGGATCATTTAAGCATTAAGTAAAAAGCAATCAGATACATTAGTGAATGAAAACTTAGTATGTACATGTGTTATAATGAATAATAGTGTGCTATAATATATGACTGTGTTGTATGTATATGTAAATGTGTATGTTCTAATATGAGTTTTCGGGTTTCAGTTTATAGGGTTGTTTTTATAATTGCCTCAATTTTTTTATACTACTCCTAGAGCAACCCTTTCATGGTGGTGGTTTTCTTACAGTTTATTTTGGTAAGTGAACATATATCTGGAGACCGATTAATCAGATTATAAAAATATGGTTCAAGAAAACATATTAATTTTTCAGCAAAAGCTGTTCGGAATCTTTGAGTGGCGCACACAATTTCGTTACGTCTGCACAAGCTAAAAATAACGACACACAACCTGGTGGTATGATCTAATCAAGCTACCACGGTAGCTACTTCATTAGTGTTAAGCGGGTTATAGTGCCCGCCTGGCACGCAATCTGGATTGTGCACCAATTAAAATAATACGTAACATAATACGACTATATGTTTTGACGGTCAAAAGAATACTATCTAAACATACTAGACCCGTGAGCATAGTTTAGTATATGGTTACATTTATTTAGCTTCTCATCCAGTCAAATATTACCTGGATATCACTTTTTACACAGAGCGACTGGCATCTGACCTCCGCGACCAAAAGGGATAAACTGTATTCGAAAGATGTATTAGTTGCAAAGATATCTGAAGGCACTGACCTCCTTCAAAGACTGTTAAAGGTGTTCTTGATAACCGGGACCAATTTTTTTACATAACCATCCGACGCATGAATCATCTTTCTCAACAGGCAATCGGGTGATAAACCCGATTGCCTGAAAGGAAAGATCTTAATGCGAAGCGAAAGTGAAGAAGAAACAATAACACAAAGTTATTGTCTCTCCGCGGGTTTTGAATCTACGACATCCAGTTTGTTAAGCAAGTGCCCATTTCACTAGACTACAGGTTTCATAATTTTTCTCTCTACAAATACTTTTCACTTCTTCAAAATTCATAATTTTGACACTAACAAAGTTGCAGTTTCGTTTGTGTAGCTGAATATGTTGGTGACAGAAATATACATTTAATAAAAAATCTAGTAATTAAATTTATCATTTATTCTCCGTAAAATATTCTCGGACAAAATTCAAACTACTGGCCATATAGTATCATTTGGTCGGTGGTTACGCTAATGTCAGAGTAACTTTACTTCTTGCTACGCGCTACGGGTTTGCAGCGTAGCAGTTCACTGTAGCTAACACAGCGACTCGTTTCCCTTTGTTAATAATTTTTCCCTATCTTTGTTATTTAAAATAACTGAATGTGTTTGTCAAAAAAGTATAATAAATTACACATGTATGTATGTGAACTCTATATTATGTTATGTTTTTTAAAAGCTTTCAGGCAACAAGTCTTTCACAAAATTGAAACAGCCGCCTTTTCTAAAGGTTCACGCTTCAATGTTTTGAATATTAATCATTAAATTTTCTTTTTAAAGTAAGTTCATATTATTTAACATATATAAATTAGAGCAATATGGTAAAATATAAAAAAAAACATTGCTTTTTATTTAGTGAGGTGTCATCGAACAATTAAACCGGAATCAAACGGTTAATACGATACATCGTGATTGAGCCTAAATCTATCCGACTTAACTGCGCATAATAGCAACGTTTTGAGAAAGCCTCTGACTTTGATTAGAATAAATTAATAAGTAAGAGTAGCTCTGTAATTTAGATAACTATATCCAATAATTTAAGCACCTTTTATCAGTATCATCTTTATTTAAAAATCTATTAAATGTGTGAATGTTTTTTTTGTTTAAATGTTTATTTCTTAGCGAGTTTAGCGCAAATCTGTTTTATATCTTTCGTATATATAATAATCGAAATAAGGGGTATTTTCTTAAGATTTAGTTAAATCGTCTCTCTTTTAACGTGAGATAATCCTACATAGTATACCCAACCACCTGAGTTGGGGGCGATCGGATTATGTCGGATTTTAACAGAATAAAAACCCGTGGCCCACGCCAATTTGTTTTGGGAAGGGGTCGCGGAATCTCCAGTAAGAACATAACTGCGGCCCCTTTAACTTATTCGTAGCTCAGACTTGGAAATATGTCTCTTATATGATTCCTAACCAACATATCAGCCCGTCTAGACAACTGTTTGTTTGGCACCTACGTGTTTACATAAAAATATCCAGCGATAATGCTCTCAGTAAATTAATGTAAACTATGTGAAAGAATAGCACATATCACTTACGATTTGTGCACACTCCATCAACAATAATTTACTAAAGAGTGTAATTAACTCTTTAAAACTTTTAAATTAACAAACAGATAAATGTCATACAAAACTAAAATTTTAGTACGTAATTACTTAGTAATAATAGTCATAACAGCAATTTTTTTTAAATGTCCCACTGCTGGGCAAAGGCCTCCTCTAGATAAAGGGTATAAGGTCCACCACGCGGCCCAAGTGCGGATTGGCGGACTTCATATATCTCAGAAATATTATTTCTTAGATATGCAAGTTTCCTTGCGATGTTTTACTTCACCGCAGATCACGTGGTAAATCAGCACTTCAAGTTGCAATTAGAAATTTACAATTTCATTGGTACCGGCACCGGGGATTAAACTCAGGTTCGCCTCAAGTAAGCAGAATTAAAAGCGAGCGCCCGGACACTGAACTACCACGACTCTAATTACTTACTTATTTAAAATTAACATGTGACTTGGTATATATTTGAGAAAATGATAATGTCTTTTACGCTGTTATAGCGTACGAAAATGCAATCTGAAACATAGAGAATTAATCAAAGCGGCCCATTAACTGGCATAAAATGACGGTATTGCTTAAAAGCCGACTACGAAAATATGTCATCAAGAGAGAACAGCTGACTGGCGAGGATAAATGAAACGTTTTAATCCAATACCCACAATGCCCACATTCATTCGAAACTTTTGCAACCAATAAAAGGAAAAAAAATAGCTCATTAGGATACGGAACCGTCCCGATAAACGACCGATAAAATGTAAACTTTTGAACGACTAAGAATTACACGGATGCCTATTGAGCTTTTGACTTAGAACATCAATATTAAAAATTTAAATGTAAATATTATCGTAATATATTAGTAGGTTTTACAATATGATGTATTAACTCTGTATAAGTTTTCCTTTCCCCAATAAGACCGATTATCCCAGACTTTGTATTAATAAAATTACATCATTATAAAATAACATAGATAGAGCGCAATGGGAGAACACTAGGCAGATCACAGCAACCTCAAGTTGAAATGCTAAATGGGAATTGAGTGACAATATTTTCAGCTTTCAGGGAAATATTACGAAAGCACAAAGTAAGGATAAAATATTATTTCATTACTTTCTGCTATCGTTATATTGTTGCTACAGTTTATTTCACACAAATAAAGCATTTGTAGCGCAGAGCAGTAAGTGCTATTTATGTTTCGTCTAATATGGAATTTATGAAGGAAGTGTCAAAACTTCAGGTAATGTTTTTAGAATTATTATAATATAAATTGAACTCCTTGCTTGATTTTTTTTAAAGATAAACAAGGCTACTTCTTTCTATTAATTCAAAAGACAAACAAGCAAGGTTACAAAGCTACAATTTTCTTCATTAGCCTTTCGTAGACACCGCTTGCATTGTCCGTTGGTTTCTGTCCCATTCGCCCTCGCTCTGGAATGTTAAGTGGCTGCTGCGAAATGCCTGCTGATTCTAACAACTTCGGTAACCGAATGCTCTGAATCCGTTAACGTCTATATTGACGATTAAACCATTTGTCAACGTCTGCAGAATTCTACAATTGTTGCTTGCTTTGAACGATTCCGTATGATTTAAATATTGTACGCCATTATAATATTAAACCGGTTTTCTAAATTCCATTACCAAATTAAATTTCTACTAACTAAGTTAGTAATTTGAAATGCATAATTTTGTAGCTCGCCATTAGGATTGTTTGGATATTTTTTTTGTTAAAAGCATCGTTATAACTAATACTACTAATTTATTATATTATACAACTCATATATTATATTACAGCTTTTCATAAATTGACTAAAATGTCGTGTATATAACACAACCAAGACACTTTTTAAATCGGGTAACTATTAATGGAATGTTTGGGTATTCAACATTTTATAAATAACTAGTTCATAGTAACTAATACTACGAAGAGTATGTTATTTGAATAATATGAATTGTGACTTTAAAATAAAAAAATATATATTAAGTGATAAACGAATATCGGAATTGCTCTGATATCTATCTATGCACTGAAACTTTGTACTTTAGTTGATAAGGGTTTTAAACTAGAGATAAAATAAAAACCTGCCAATATAATAAAAATAAAATTAATTTTTATACATACGTTAAAGCGACAGTGCGCTCGCAACTTTGCCATGGACGATATCACAAATCCAACGTAAGTGTTTTTAGGATAATATTACGATTTTTGATCAGATGATGATCAAAGTTAGTAAGTTAAATCACAATGTAATAATATTTTTGTAATAATTGAATCAATAACAAAAAGAACAAATAACAAACATTTACACATATAAGCATGGCAAGCAAGCGTCGTGGGAGAGGTTTTATTAAGTGCCATCACTATGCGTAATCGCAAAGTACCCAAATAATATTTATCAATGTTGTAAATAAACTAGGAGATAGATATAAACAGCTTACATACAGGTTGTTATAATTTATGGAGGAAATACCATGTCGAAAAATTATTTTATCATGGTTAGCGTCTACGGCGGTGATGCATTTTTTTTAAATACAAATGTATATTATTACGAGCTTTTCTTAAGGGTTAATGGATTTATAAAACAATTCATATAATAGTAATAACATAATAAAAAATAAAATGGAAAACTTATCAAAATTGTTTTCGCTTACGCTTGTTTTTCTTATTTTAATTTTACGATTTTGGAAATATAACAACTAAATAAAAGATAAAAACTATACTAAGATCAACTATAAGTTTTCACTAATAATTTTCTTATAACATTTAAATGAACGGTAGTAGTAGGTATATATTGACAATTGTATATTGGAACTTTATCGTCCTCAATAAAACCTATTAGAGTAATTGATAAGACTAACGTGATCAATAACCTCATCAATTAGTTCTTCATAGCTGGCGAACTACTTGTGAATATGACACATCAATGTGCACGGAGATTACAAAGATAAACAGAGGTTGAGCATTTATAAAGCAAAATAGTAAAAGTGTGATTTCAGAAGAAAATTGTTACTTGTAAATTACTAGGTAACATGTTACATATAGTATAACCCATTAACAAGAAAGTTAAAGTTATTCCTGAAACCTTAATCAGTCCAATTTAATACGTTTATATTTAATATTCTTTAAAGACTTTTTCCATTTCTTGTTACCTTTTTTAATATAATTGTGGTTTTGTTTATTATTTTAAAGTTATATCCTGCTTAGTTGCTTTTGCTTATCTTTGATTTATCTTTTTAAATTTTCAGCTGTACTTTTGAAATAAAATACCTTTAAATCGTCTCGGGTTACTGATAGCGCTCAAGCTTGCTTGCAATTTTCAATCTATACACCCGCAGCCGAGCATTTTTGAAGCCACAAAAGTATCTCGTTTACTCTGAACGTCAACAGGGTTTTAAAATTCATCCTGGTATGTAATATTCGGTTACTGATATTACATACCAGGATGATATAGCGCTGGTATTTTAGATGGGAAACCATTTAAAAAATATTTTGTTAACATACTAAACATATTAAATTTTTAGATTTAATAAAAAAAAACTGTACATTTCTAAAGAAGTGTTTCTTAAAAACATTTATATCCAAGTCTGACTAGATTAGGTTTGGTAAAAATTAAGTTTTTTTGTCTGAGTCAATAAACTGCTAGCATAATGCCATAAATACAAACGCTTCAGACGATTTTAACCAGTGTAATTTTATTTTATGTCGGACTGTAGCTCTTATTATTTATAACGGTCTTGTGTCCCTTATATAGTTCCGTAGGCTCCTAAAAATAAATAAAGTTTGTGCGTATTAAGATCTGCTTTCGAGACATAGTTACGGGAACAATGAAAATATATATTTCTAAATAAAAAAAATAGAAAATAAGTCTATGATTGATAGCGAAATCTCCTCTTCTTTCGAAGTTGTTAAAAATTGTTACCATACGTACGTTATAATGATCGTTATTTATGGTGGTAAAGATGGTGGATATTTTCACCACCATAAATTACGATCGACATGTTTTTTTTTATTTTGCAAGAGCTCTATAGAATATGAAGAGCTTTATCCGAACTCTTTAGATGTAAATTTATGATCATACATATATTTGCCCACTTATTACCACAATAGTATTGCGGTTCGCAAAACGAGTGCCAATTGTGCGGAATTAAATAATAATGAAATTTTTTGTACATATAAATTGGCACTAACTATAAGTCATTAGATACTTATGGCACTTTTTGTTATTGTATTTTTTAAATAAACGATAAATAATTAGTTCACAAAATATGTAAATAATCTGTACTGATATCTTATCCTTGCATTAATCATGCAAGTATTTTGATACATGATACATTCTTGAACCCAAAAATATATTAAACTATAAACGTTGTTTTTACATAATTAAATCTAAATTAGCTTATAGGCCATAGAAATGTTATATTTTAAGTAACTATGTAATAATTTTTACTTATTTGGTTTTTAAATAATTTTATTCCGAAATATTTACTACAATACATTTCTATACTTGTAAGAGAAACCATGACCTCGCATTCTTTAATTGATCTTATAAAGACCACTAACAGTAACTGTCTCATATAATCAGTAGATAAATTTATTAATGCAAAAGAGTATTACCATAAATTTTGATATATTTGCCCCATTAGTTACATAAAATAATAAATAACATAAAAGATTTATTAAGAGACAAATTCAATTAACTAAGCATACCCTTTTTCTCAAGATTCTATATAAAAAATTCAAAGTTATGCCATTAGCTGTTACAACAAAAGAGATTTTGCAAAAGTTTATTACCAAAGCTATTATTTCTGATGCAGGTACTAATAAAATGACAAATTATTTAAAAACTATATAAGTTTAATAAACGACAGTAGAGTATTAAGAATTAATATAAAACAAATGCAATGACTTCATTAGTTTTCTTTTGGTGTTGTTTTGAAAATACAGGTTTATAGCCTAGGCCTAGGCTGGGCCTAACTATCTCTTACTGTTTTAAATATCTGTGAGATTTTCGATAAAGTTAATAAGTCGATATCGCTTTAGAAAGATTCGACCTAGACATATTTAGGTCCTAAACTTTCGAAATAAAAAGTTTTGTGTCATTGATGCTATTTTAACTTATATAATTATTAGTTTAAGTTTGAACTAATAATTATGTAACATTCCCAAAATTTGTAAATGATAGGCCAAGTTATAAGCTCAAGTTACTTATACACTTTGCAAGACGCATTTTACAATTTAATGTCAACCTTTATAAAGCGGTATGCAATGTTTACATATATTTTATCAAGTAATTTACTTATTGATGCACTTTTGTTTATATTTTCAAGTCATTTACTTTTTAATACACTTTTGATTAGAAACATGATATAACGTGGTGGTGATGGTTTGTAAAGAAAGCATAATTTTGTTTATTTCATTTTCTGGTCAACATTTCTTGGCCAAAGTTTCGTAAATTTACCTATCTTATTGTTCTGCTTAGATTAACTAATTACTCAACATTTATTTACTTTGTTAACAACGGCTTATAAATTTAGCCGTAGTTATCAAAGTAAATTAATGTTTTAGAATGTGTTAGAACACCTCGTAAACCTTATGATAAACACGTGTAGAATTACTTAAGTTAAGCTGCTAGTAAGCGTTTTGTTGAATTTTTGGTAAGTAAATTAATTTCAGTAAGGGTTGAAGAACTATTTTATTTCATCGAAAGCTTTTGAAGATGTTTTATATATTTAACTACCATAATGCAATCCTAATGCATAAATTCACTAGCGAGAACTTCTCACTTGCATTATACGTACGGGTTAAACTTAAATTGGTATATAAGTGCTGAAGTTTTAATAGTCTTGAAAAGCACATTGCATATAACTTATTGTCTTTATACAATATGAATTTACATTTTAATTAAGTGCAACCTAAATTTCACCATACCTATTAACACTTGGAACGTTGACATACAAGAAGATTGCATAGTTGATAGCTTAATACCAAGATTATTACCATAAAAATCAAAGACTATCTACAGACAAATATGTAGCTTATATTTGACGATTAGATTGTAGTAAGGTTTTTTTGTAAATGAGTTCGATAATTATTGTTTCTTAGAACTAGTATAGTGTGAAAATCTGGTGTTGAAAAGTATATTTTTTGTCCAAAGACGCTTAAGATTTATTATACTAATTTGTGCATAGGAATATAGTCAAAAGAAAGAGATTATTATAAAGTTTGCATGGTTGTGAAATATTGTATAAATAATTATATTTACATGTAAAATGCAACTGACTATCCGTGTAAATGTAAAACCACCTGACTTTGTGGAATATTTTGTATAGTTACGCTTTATGCCACAAATTCTTCTCCTTAAATTGTTCTTTTAGTGAAGTTTGGTAACCAGTTGGTGCAGTAGCTAAGCTGTTTATTGGGAGGTAGTGGGATCTATTCCTAAGTAAAATATTTTTCTATGTTCTATATCGTGCGTTTAACTGCCATTAAGGAATTCAGGATAAAACCATTAAAGTTAAAACATATATCATTATAATAACTGACGAGATATATTTCTTTATGTGATAATTCATAGTAAGCTTCAAAATTACAATTCAAAAATATAACAATGTGAATATAATATTATATGATCAATATAATCCATGATACAAAAACGGTCCATGATTTCTTCTTTTGAAACGATATTATGTGTATTATCGAGTATTTGGTGGGATATACATTAAAATGCAAACTTTCTAGCAGGTGTTGTCAAGCGTGATCATAATTATGATGAAACGTTACGTATAATAAAATTTATTCTACATTGCCTAAATTGACGAATGGAAGACCAACTCGGGATATCCAGTTTGTAAAGCATGATCCATTACTACTCCACCATGGGGAAAGAAGGTCATAACTCCATCTCTCATAAGTTGACGTGCTGGCTCCTCTTCCTCTTATTAACAAAAAATAATATCGAATGTAGTTTCTTTCTATTCTGTCCGTTATTTTTTTAATATTAAATTTGTGGTCTTATATTCATCTGAACTGTTATTTTAATTGAATCGTATTGTATTGTATGGATCTGAAGTTATGCTCCTAGATCAAAAATGTTTTAGAGCTTCATCTGGCAATCGAGCCCGTGGAAATTCTATGTTTCCACGGGCTGAAGACTTTAAGCTAATAGAGTCACGCATGAGGACATGCGTGAAATGTCAAATTAGGGAAATGTCACTAAGGGTGGTCGCGATCC
>JAOCPS010629754.1:0-10913 GCA_025505425.1 Graphium colonna | reverse complement strand
TAAGGCGTTAAGTTCGCCCTTTGTTACCTTTATTTTGTAAGGTGTTACAATAAAGATTAAATAAATAAATAAAAATGATCCCCAAATATAACGTCTTAAAATATTGATGGTGATTCACCAGTCACCCTATATACAACATTAAAAATACCATACTATAGTACGATAGTTTGTCAAATGACGTTTTATGAAGTTATTGATTTGACATATCTATATAAGTCGTGGCTGAAAAATGGACGGTAACGAAAAGGTCTATAAACGATATAGACTTTTTTCGTAGACTATTTGCATTAAAAACATAGACGTAATATCATTAATTTCCTTTTTAATGGAAAGGAAGACAAACGAGCAGACGGTATACCTGATATTAAGCGACTCTACCACCCATAGACACACAACATCCGGTGTGTCGCGAGTGCGTTGTCAACCAAGGAAATCGGATAAAATAGGCTTATTGGATGGGATGGGGAAAGAAGTAGGACAAGAAAAGGGTAGGACAGGCCATCCGGCGTCACAAAATTTGTGCATACTTTATTTTATGCTGTTTTATTGTATTTTGCTCATTTGTATAGTATCTTAGTCGGTTGATATCTAACAATTATTAATTTTATCTTTGTTGACAATTTTATTAAATCACGATTATTATTAAAGGTCATAATATAACGATTATATGTTGATTTTACTTATATTTTAATTACTTTAATTATGTTGATTGTTTCATATGTTTATTTGATTATGCTGTCAAATATTATGAATGGTCTTCCGCCTATAATTAGGGTGGCACTAAAATTGTGTAGTGTGATTTTTTAAACTTTAAATGGTGTTCATTTTTTGGTGCAACTTAAGAAAGAAATAAATTACTTCATGTCCTCAGCAGAGTGAGGCAGTACTTCCAGCCCATTCACCACAGCATCTTTAAAGCGCAAGTCCGGCTACATACGGAATACTGTTCTCATTTCTGGACTGGGACACCTCTTTACCAGCTTCTTCAATTTGACCACATCCAATGTCGAGTTACTCGAATCTTCGATAATCCAGTACTCGCCGAACAGCTTGATTCCTTAGCCTTGCGTAGAGACGTTGCTTCTCTTAGCATTCTTTATCGCATATACCACGGAGTGTGTTCTCAGGAATTGTTTGGAACAATAGCTGCTGTTGAGTTTGCACAGCATTCAACGCAACATACCGCCAAATACCATCGCTACGACCCTGATGGTTGGCAGCCCACTACTGTGCAATTCTGCCATCATTATGTGCCTCACGACACCTTTACGGAATCAACTGTCGCCACCAGTATTACATCTGGGCCGATAAGACTTAGGGACCTTAAAGAAGAGAGCCTGCTCCTACCGTAAAGGCTGACAACGCTCTTGTAACTCTTCTGTCGTTACAGGAGTCTATGGGTGGCGGTAATCACTTACCATCAGGTGAGCCGCTTGCTCATTTGCTTTCCTTTCTCTATATAAAAAAATAATATTGTGGCCCAAATTACAGAATACTAAAATGGTTAATTAGCTCCAAACATTGCCAGTATTTTTTTTTATTTATTTAAAACATCTTACAAGTTAAATACATAAGGTCCTTAAACTTAAAGAATTTTGTATGGACCGTGCACATACTCTTTTTGTTTACAGGTGTTAATAAATATACAGTCATAAAAATAACCCGAAAAGACTACGTTATTAAAAAAAGTAAATATCCCAGTAAATAGAAACCGAAGAATTCTTTAGGATACTAAAGCAAAAGAGTCTTTTCACCAGGCGCGCATATACAGGTTCTGTGTTAAATAATTCAGAGGTCATTAGCGCTTCTTTTTGCTCGCAGTCCACGTACATTGTTCGCAGCGAGAAGCCACCCTTTTCAGTTTCTGACGCCCTGGTACTTTGGCCGCTTCAGAAACTTTGTATCAAAGTTCACAAAGGGGGATTTTTCACGGAACCGTGGACGCAAAAGAGGTGCAGACACCGTATACACTTTAATATATATTTACGAAAAGAATTCAAAGATTTCTTTGCATTTATTGAAATTTGCAACTTTAAAAGATTCCATGATTCAAAAAAATAGATCGCGATGTAGTAAGTGATTTACATGACAAATAAAATTGAAATACCAAATTTTAACAACAGTTCCGTTCACGTTCCGTTTCCCTTAACAAATACAAAATATTTCTTTTACATTTTACCATCAAACTGTGCATCAGTTTATCGGCAGAACACAGATTTTTTATATTTTATGGTTATTTTTTATTGACTTAAGTTGAATAGACTGAGATAAACTAGGTGTATATAACATTTTTTTAGATATAAAATATAACATTTTTTTAGACCTAAAATTTGAAATTTTTTTTTCTATCATCTAAAACCGATCTCGCATCAAATCTCCAATTTTCTAAAGTATTTGGGGAATGTGAGAACGTCGTGCGGATATAAAGTATCTTAAAACATAGAAAAGAATTAATCGAAGCAGTTTTATAAAGTAACATTCACTACATAATATACTTAAATAAATGGTTTGTATAATTTAGACGTGGGTGACTGATAATTAATTTGAACTTCAATCTAACAAGCTGACAACATTTTTGTAACACAAATAATTAACAATAATTGAAGATCGATGCCTAAAAATCAGAAAGAGTTGAGATTACGCCCGGCTGCATGGTTTGTTTCAGAACAGGAACCAAAAAATGCAGGGCATTGTATATAAACAAGTGTGTGTGTGTACTTATGTACGCACGTAAGAAGTTATAATTGTTTGGCCTAACTTAATAAAAATCTCTCTAAAAATATTATCTTTCGCGTTTGTAGAAAAAACTACACAAATAATAGAAAAAAGGGTATTTAATACATTGAAAGTTTTATTATAACGCATTATCTAGTTGAATAACATTAATTTAAATATCATATGCACTACATGATAAATGACGACATGACATGTTGACTAGCTAACTTCGAAAGGTGTGCGCGCGCATCGTAAAATAATTTCCCCCGAATGCTCCAAAAGAAGTATAACTTTAAAAATATTCCTTTAATATGGAGAGCAATCGGACGTGTGCGCCTTGTCGAACATTTTATATGCAAGCAGAGCATTCAGTCTATATTTTGTCTGAAACCGTATGCACGGAATCAGTGTGTGCGGCTGGTCTAAATATTAGCCACCGTTCAGCATCTCTTATGAACGTACTCATATCAGTATTACTCCTTAAACGTTTAAACGTTACTCAGCAGAAATTTTCAGATCAGTTTATTACGACCTATGGAACTAAAGTTTCCCGTTAAATTCCAGAATCAAAACAACTGAAGACCCAACTCTTCAATTCAAAGGCTTTAACAGCTTAATGGGAAGAGTCCGCGGGTAGGCGACCCCTCGGACTCAGGAGGAACAACATAGCTGGTGACAACGAGGACACGCTGACGCCGTTCGCTCCGCTGCAACTCCGCTACTCCTGTTAATGCAAGATGGACAATGCGACTAACAGGCGGAGGGGGGGGGGGGGGAAGGAATCATAAGATCGTGGTGTAGTGGGTAAAAAATTAATTTCCGAGAGGCAGTACAAAATGTCTTTGAAGAGTTTCTTCGTAATACGAAGAGTACGAATTTTAGATATTGTTTTTTTTAACTGGCCATAATGACAAATTTTATAATATTTAGCTGTAAGTTTTCCTCCTAAACTTAATTAATGGCTTTGATTTACATTTTAATTACGACCATCGGACCTTATTGAACAGTACAGTACACTTTCTAATTAAAATTATACATTGTCTATGGCAACATTTTTTATAGCAACGAACTTTAATTAAAATTATACGTTATCTATGGTAGCTTTCATCGCAGCGTGGGCGCGCGGCATGGCGCGAAAATTATAACCTCTCGCCGCAGCACAAATCAATTTGCGCGGTTATTGGGCATCTTTGCACGCAGCCGAACAGCTGGTTTGCGAGTTGTTTAACGTTTTATTACTTTATAAGTTTGCACTTTCGATTGGACTGATCATCGACACGAATGACCATAGAGCTGATATATTTTTCTTTTAAAATTTTGATGCGGTTTTTACTCTGACATTTTATTATGAAGTAGTTGCGTCAGTATCAATTATGTAAAATACAAATACGCAGGTTCATTAGTTTTTAATTCAATCAGTTTTTGTTTAACTTATATACTTTACAGGTTATATTATCTATGATATGCAGACTGTGACTTTGCAGATTATATTAGAATTTTTTATTTAACGTATAAGTTGATACGCTAAAAAAGTGCAAATAAATATAACAATTTTAAGTCTAACAAAATTCTTTTTTTCAAAAAAAAAATACAAAAACCGACTATAATTAATGACGTAATATTTCCGTTATACTGGCCACAAAAACAAACTATTAAACTGATTTTTTTAAATTATGGGACTAATCTGAAAGTTCATTTTTTTAAAAATAAAAACAATATTTTTAAAATCGATTCATAAATGATTGAATTGTGCGCGAACATACCTAAATAATGGAAACACCGAGAACGTTCTACTGTTTTCAGTCAGATAAAAAATGTATTTATATCAACGCGTTTTAACTTTAAATGGTACTTAAATCCCATAAATTGGCAGAATATTTCATTATCCTCCATAATGTCAAAACCATAACAGATTATCGTTACAGTTTAATTATCAACAGATTTAATTAAAAAAAAGATTAAACACCAAAAAAATGTCTAAACCTTAATTTTCTATCTCCATTAGTAAAATGAACGTTTTAATATAATTAAATATCATTTGTGAAGCAAATCCTGGCACATGACATGCCCTAGCGCAGCTTTGAGATCAAAAGGCTCGCTGCCAGTGACGTCACTTTGTGGGATTATGACCCCGCGTCACCCAGACGGGCTTTAAACGTTTTATTTGCTCATTGTAATGGCCAAAATAAATTTAAAACTTCAAATGTATTAATCCTTACTTACTTTACAACTTTTTAGGACCATATCTGTATAACAAGAAGTAAAAAATTGTAAATGAAAATAAAATGCTCAATGTGAAAGCACAATTAAAATGTCCGTTATGACATTGAGCTTTGAACTAGGAATGGGCCATTTCAGTGATTTTTCACTTATATAACTTTATTAATGTTTGCTATCAGTTATATAACGTTTTTATTGTAAGCAATAATAACGTTATATAACCGATAGCAAGTGAAAAAACAGTGAAACGACCCATGCCTACTATGAACAAACGGGAAATCTATTGCAAACACTCACATAACTTGATAATAAATATAGGAAATTCCTAATGACCTTTATAAAGTCGGCATAAAATAAAGTATGCGTGACTTTTGGAGATGCGGGATAGCCATGTATACCCTTCTCTTTCCCCCTCAGAATCCCTGATCCTGACCCATCCTTTCCAATAAACCTCTTTTATCTAATTTCCCAGGTTGACAGAGCACTCGAGACTCTCCGAATGTTGCGTGTATCTATGGGCGACCGGATCGCTTAACATCAGGTGAACCATCTGCTCGTTTGTCTTCCTTTTCATAAAAAAAGGAAAACATTATATATAATAATACTATTATTTATTTTATTTCGGAATTAATATCTTTTAATTTATTTAGTATTTATTGTTTCCATATTATTTAAATTCAGGGACTCAAAGTGATTACAATTGTAATTTTGACGATGAAGATTTATTATATTATTATTATTAATAAGATTAATCGTGTTAAAAATATATATCCGATGGTTCTCGCCAAATGTGAAAATGACTGTTTTTCTACGTTCTTAAACTTATAAACCCAGAGTTTACTAAAACTTGAGAAATAAAAGTTGAATAGCAAACCACATTTTATCACAGATTTATTAACTTCGATATTAAAGGACAGCACTGGCTACGCGATTGAAATCTAGGGGAATTAATAGTTCTAGCCGAAATTTTCCAATAAATTAATGAAGTGTGGCGGTACAGCGCGATGGTTACCCGGCTGAGCACGCTGCGGTCATCGGCCTCCAGGCCACTCCGGCGTCGCCGTCTCCGCTAGGGTGAAGTTTAGATTATGTTTACTCCGTTATAAATCAATATTAATTTGTAATAATATTTTTCTCTTCATATATGATCCCTATATATGTTATACCAATATAGTCCTTGAATATTGAATGTAACTCAACATTCACTCTAAAAATAATAAATAAAATTCATTCACACAAACACATACATGCACGCATGTACGCGCTAACACAAGCGCAACTACAAACATACACACACATACACATTTTATGTTTGTGATGAATCAATGTGATCCGTTAGATGGGGGCCGGAACTCTGCACCACAGGGTACACTAGTACAGGTTCCATTCTCTCACTGTATATACATTTGTCATTGTTTAGTCTATCCATAAAATTTTAATGTGCATGGCTATTGTGGCCGAAAATAAAAGCTTTTTTTTCATTTCTCTTTCATTTTCTTTACAAATCTGAAAGTATATGAAATATATTTTTTCGTTTTTATAACACCATATGTAGCGTATATGTACGTTTTTTTTATTGTAATGGCCAAGATTACAACCTTTGAACAATTATATCTAAACTTCTATTATAAATGCCAAATTTTATGTAATATACCTCACATAGACTTCTATCTCCTTATTCGCAAATTACTTTGGGTCGAATTCCAATCCAACCGAATATTAACTGAATATCAGTTTTTATGCAGAGCGACTGGAATCTGACTTCCGCAACCCATAGAGATAAAATTTATTAGGAATCAGGATATATAAAGGCACTGATATCCTTTTAACGATTGTCAAAGGTGTTCTTGGTAACCGGCACCGACTTTTTACATGCCCATCCGACGCACGGATCATCTTTCTTTTCAGGCAATCGGGTGATCAGCACGGAATGCCCTAACCCAACCAAGTAACAACAACGTAAAGTCGTTATCCCGCGGGATTCGAATCCACGATCTCCGGTTCGTAAAGCAAATGCCCATTCTACTAGGCTACGAAGGCAGACGTCACAGAGACTTTATGAGTTTTATTTGCTCATTATAGTGGCCAAAATAATTTTTAAATTTTGTTTCTAAAATTTATGCGTATATTACAAATTTTTATATTAATTAACTCTACGGATTTTATCGCGGTTTGTTTTATTTTATCACCCGACGTTTCGAACCCTTTACAGCGTTCATTGTCACGGGTAGGACTGAGATGTAAAGAGTTTCGAAATTTTTAAAATAAACTGTGATAAAATTATTTAAATTTTTAAAGTCCAAATAATTAAATTTATACGTAAAATATAAATATGAATGCATTTATTTGTACGCTTTTATAACGTCTTTATTCATTGCTTAATTTCCAATAAAATTTTTCTTATATAAATTTTTCGGTATACTTTTATAATTTTCTGTAATTTAGGGACCGTCTTGGTTTCATGTCTTTGGAGCTGTATAACGGGACAGATTTTTACAGTTCTTGCTGCACTTCTACGACCGCACTCGCCCGGGGATAGCACTTCCCCTTTATAAAGTCGGCATACATTAGCTTGGGGTGTCAACGACCTACGATGGCCCATAAGTATATTACATAAATACGATGACAATCGAGTACCGAGTGCTCTGCTTCAATATCGTTAGTGGTTCGCCAGTCATCCTGTATATCACATTAATATATTTAAATTTAGGAACTGTTGACAAGAGGGGTGATTCTTTTCTCGCCCAAAGGTTAAGTATAACCATTCAGCGAGGAAATGCAGCCAGCGTTCTTAGCACCATGCAGCGCGGAGTAGGATCATTTAATTGTAACTAGGCTAGTTATTTTGCTTTGTAAATATTTCAGTTTTAGTTATATTTGTTAAAATATAAAAACAGTCTAAGGATGTTCAATGTTACCCACTGAACCCTAACTTGTCATCTAAAGATGGCGCCTTAACAGCATCATATCGTGTTTGGCGAGAATTTATCAAGCGCAAACGCAGCGTGCGCTGCCGGTGCAAGAAATGCCACCGCATTATGCATACTAGTCTTCACACGCGACTCTGCATGTCCTGTTCGGGGTTAAAATAGTTGGTCAGACTAAAAAAAAACAACAAGGGCATCAGACGCATCTTCATGTTTAAGATAAATCAAGTATGTGAACGAAGAAATGTTCGGGAAAATTCAATATCTAATTTGCGTATGGGAATTGTTTTTTTTATTTCGATGGTAAATTAATTGAATCGGACTAAGCTTATTAGGTAGATAAGTGAGTAAAAATTATCACGAAACACAAGAAATAAATTTAGACACTGCCTTTTTTTTAATCGACTTAAAAAGTTATTTAAATCTGTTTATTATTTTTTACACTTTGGCAACACTATAATGTCAAGAAATAGCGGGACGAAAATTAAATTAATTACATTTTTTTTACAAATTTTGGCTTATACACGACGTAGCGGGAAAATATTTGGCGGTATTTATATTGCACAGCCACAATTAAGTTCGTCTTTAGTGAATTTCGTTAATGTATGTACTATACTATTAGTAGTTGTCCAAACTATGATTATGGCCATAATAAGACTTCTTGTACAGTTGCAGGTTTATTAATGGGAAGGATGACAAACCTTCACCGGATGGTAAGCGATCCAGTCGCCCATGGACACACGCAACATCCAGAGAGTTACGAGTTAGTTACGAGTGCGTTACCAACCTGGGAAATTGGAAGGCAAACGAGCAAGCGGCTCACCTGATGGAATGTGATCACCGCCGCCCATGGACTCCCTCAACACCAGAAGAGTTGCAAGAGCGTTGCCTGCCTTTGAGGTAGGAATAGGCTCTCTTCTTGAAGGTGCCTAAATCGTATCAGTCCGGAAATACCGCTGGCGACAGCTGATTCCACAAAGGTGTCGTGCGTGGCAGAAAGTGACGGCGGAATCCCACGGTACTGGACTGCCAACAATCAAGGTGGTAGCGATGGTACTTAGTGGTATATCGCGTTGTACGCGATAGAAAATGCTGACAGAAGCAACATCTCTACGCAGCGCCCGGGAATTAAGTTGATCGGAAAGAACTGGGTCATTGACGATTCGAATAGCTCTACGTTGGATGCGGTCAAATAGAAGAAGTTGGTAAAGAGGTGTTCCAGCCCAGAGATGAGAACAGTATTCCATATGTAGCCAAACTTGCGCTTTGTAAAGTTGCATGCGGTGTCTCAGCTGGAAGTACTGTCTCGCTCTGCTGAGAACGCCAAGTTTTCTAGACGCCAACTTAGCTTTATCTTCCAAATGGCCGCGGAACTGTACGTCGTTCGATATGTCGACGCCGAGTATTCCGATCGAAGCTGTGGCAACCAGGGAAGTGTTCTTAAAGTGAGGAGCCACGACAAAGGGTTTTTTTTTAGCGGTGAACGCACAAACTTGTGTCTTCTGGGAGTTGAATTGGACTAGATTAAGTCGACCCCAACCTGAGATTTTGCTAAGCAAAACCTCGATTTCAGACGCAAGTTTGTTCCGGCACTCGTCGACGTGGTTCTGAGAAATATTTGCCCGGCTGGTATAAAAGGTGTCTACAATACTGTCATCTGCATAACAATGAATGTTGTAAATGCGCAACAAATCATTGATATGCAGAAGGAACTGTGTGGGAGATAGCACGCAGCCTTGTGGGTTCTCAGGTAGTCCGTAAGATGTGACCTTGGAAAGAAGCGCTTTGTGCCATACCCGATCGAAGGGCCTTTGCTACGTCCAAGCTAACCGCCAAAGCCTCTCCCTTGCTCTCAACTGCTTCCGCCCATCGATGGGTCAGATACACAAGTAGATCACCAGCTGATCAATTTTTGCGGAAACCGTATTGTTGGTCATTGATCAGCTGGTGATCCTCTAGGTACTTGAGGAGTTGGGTGTTTATAATTTACTCCATAAGTTTTAAGAACAAGAAGGTAATGGCAATCGGCCTATACTTGGACCGATCCAAACGATCGGCTTTTTTTGGGATCGGGTGCACTAAAGCCGTTTGCCAAGATGACGGAACTACTCCTAAAGTGTAAGGGTGCCGAAAAGACGCGTTAAAACCGCTGCCAACTCTGGAGCACACGTCCTCAGCACATTAGCGGGAATTCCATCAGGCCCACTGGATATATGGACATCAAGGGAGAAAAGTGCTTTACGCACTGCTTTCAAGTGAAAGCGTATTTCAGTCATGAAGTATTCACACCGCGGCATGGTCGGCAGTGTGTTTCCCCCATCATCCAAAGTCGAGTTTGATGCAAAAAGAGTGCACAGAAGATCGGTTTTCTCTTTAGCGGTATAGGCCAGCGAGTCATCCCAGCTGTGCATGGATGGTAAAGATGGCGAACAGAAGTTCCCTTGGACAGATTTAGCGAGAGACCAAAATGCACGAGTGCCCGAAGGCAGGCGAACTAGTCTCTTACCAATTTTGCCAATGTGCTCAGACTTTGCCGCAGCTAGGGCTATTTTGAAGGACCTGGAGGCAAAATTGTACTCCTTTCTCAATGCACTGGTGTTTCCATCGCAAGGCGCAGCCGCCGTGGCCAAGGCCCGATAGCATTCTTGCTTATAACGAGAAGCTAACTTACAGGAGCGACTGGATACTGGGTCACATAGGATGGAATATACATTTCCATACCCTGTAGCACATCGGCAATAGAATCGGCGACAGCGCTTGGATCATTCAGTGAGAAGCAGATCTGCCTCCAGGGATAAAATGCAAAGAAGGATCGCATCCCATCCCAATCTGCTGAACTGTAGTGCCATACACGGCGCTGACCTGCATACAGCAATGGGCACATTATAGGCACTTCACTCCGGATCAAACAATGGTCGGAGGTTCCTAAAGGAACGTCGACGGAGATCTTATAATTGTCCGGGTGAGTGGTCAGCAGAAGGTCCAACAGGAAAGGCATATGATCCAATACATCTGGGATTCGCGTAGGCGATGTAACCATCTGAGTCAGAT
>JAOCPS010629643.1:0-10913 GCA_025505425.1 Graphium colonna | reverse complement strand
TTCATTAAAATTATATGGTACAACCTCGTTATTATATCATTAAATAAATAAAAAAGAATCGGGTATACATTTATATTTTTCCATCGATAAAAATAAAAAAAAAACTACATTACAAACTTATATTGCAAACAAAATAAAACAAACATTCGTATTTTATTAACAATAATTATTAAAAATAAATATAATAATAATATACAAAGAAACATCTATTTACATGAATAAGATATAATAGTAATAACAGCAATTTGCAGGAATAAATAAATAAATAAACAGTTATCTCCAGTATACTATACATTGCACACTGTCCATCATATATAGACTATAGATACGATCTTACGTTACGGTCGTTTTTTGCCTGTACCCCTCAGAACACCCTATAAGGAACTTCGTTCAAAAAAATTGAAAATGTGTTAACAATTTGCAAAGAAATCAGGGCAAATACATGCAAAAGCATACAATCCAATTGAGAACCTCCTTTATTGAAGTCGGTTGAAAAGCAACCCTTAACCGACCGTGTCCACCTCAGATGACAGAGTTCAAATTCAGAACGTCACGGGCAAAGGTTCAAAGGGCGTCTCACCTTGCCAGTTCAAAGTTAAACCCTAAGGTCTCTCCAGACACGACTTTTGTTACTAAATTGTACAATAGAAATGAAATATTTTAAATTGAATACGAATTATTGGATTTTGTATTAATGAACGCTGCCTGAGCCTTCGACAGCGACAGCAACAAAAATATCTAAAATATTGCTAAAAATTATTACGCATATAAATCTTAGCGCATATAAAAATGGTGGTTGTAGAAGATAAGCACAAAACAAAATTATTTTCCGAAGTCATCAAGATATATCATGCCTTCTTAGTAAATAATAATAATTTATATTGTAAGTACAAAATCTGTTTTGGCCATTTTTGCATCTAAACAGCAACATTTTAATGACGAATAGCAAAATCGTTACAATAAAAACATCTTTAAGAGGTAAGCCTATAGAAAAATTCTATAAGAGGTATAAAGAAAATAATTATTCGGGTATACATTTTTTATTATGATTTGTTTATAGATAAAATATTTTATAGATAAATATTAACACCTTTATTTTGTTTATAACGATTTATATAAAAATAACAGCTATTTACATTTTTTTTATAGAGAAGGAGGCATTTGAGCTAGCGACTCACCTGATGGTAAGCGATTACCGCCGCCCATGGACTCCCGCAACTCCAAGAGCGTTGCCGGCCTTTAAGGTAGGAATATGCTCTTTTCTTGTAGGTCCCTAAGTCGTATTGGTCCGGAAATACCGCTGGCGACAATTGATTCCACAGGAGTCGCCGTGGCAGAAAATGACGACTAAACGCTCTGTGGTGGACTGCCAACCATTGAGGTGGTATCAATGGTATTTGGTGGATTGTCGCGTTGTACGATGAACAAACTTTGCAGCAGGTAATAATCCGAACGATTCCTCTAAATACTCCCCGTGGTGGTGGGTATATGCGGTATAATATGCTTAGAGATGCAACATCTCTTCGCGGGGCCAGTGAATTGAGCCGATCGGAAAGAACTGGATCGATGACAATTCCAGTAGTTCGACGTTGGATGCGGTCAAATGGAATGAGCTGGTAAAGAGGTGCCCTAACCCACGCCTTGTATAACTTTAGGCGGTCGGACGCCTGGAAATACTGCCTCGCTCTGCTTAGGATGCTAAGCTTTTTAGAAGCCGATTTGTCTTTGTCTTCCAAGTGACCGCGGAACTGTCCGTCGCTCGATATGTCGACGCCAAGGATTCCGATAAGCTCGTAAGATGAGATCTTAGAAATACCCGATCGAAGGCCTTTGCTACATCCATGCTTACTGCCAGGGTTGCCCATCGATGGGTCAGATAGATATAATATTAATAGGTCATCCCGAGGGCTCTTGCCACTATAAATTTTTCCTCAATTGTCAAGCTCGCTAGCATTTTTCGCAGTGATGGCAGATCCGATGCCCTGACCTCAATCCCTTGAGAGAGAGACAAAACCCTTGTTTGGGACGGAACTTGCGTCGACACATTGGCTGCCTGTCATCTGAGGGCAACTTCAATAAGAGCCGGGGCGGCATCAGAGGCAGCTGCAGTGAGCAAGTGTCGCAAATACGTATCTATCAGTGCGGACTACCTATTTGTGCCACTTGCTATGGAGACGTTAAGTCCGAGGGGTCCAAGTACCAAAACATTTTTAAAGAACTCTTTCATAAAATTAATGTTGTGACTGGCGACAAGAAGGCTGGGTCTTTTCTCGCCCAAAAGTATAACCATTCAACGAGGAAATGCAGCCAGTGTTTTTGGCACCATGCCGCGAGGAGTAGGGTTATTTGATTATTGTAGTTAGGTTAGTTTTATTGATTTGTAAATATTTTTGTTGTAAATTAATAACTTAAAAAAATATATAAATATTAATAGGAATAAAAATAAATAAATACACAGTGATTCCGTAGACTACACATTGAACATAACCATCATACATAGATTATACATAAAAATCTTACTCCTCCGCAACGCCACATAAAGAACTGTGTTCCAAAAAAATCAATACTATTATATCTCCAGTTATTTGTAAAACTTTTTTGGGTAATATGTCACGTCTCAGCTTTTGCACGTGCTTAGATTTTCAAAACTTTGGCAAAGTTGTTGGCAGGAGGATTCCAAGTTTTTATTTTTATTTAAAACTGAACCTTAATATGTTTATAATAGACTTTACTATGGAGCCCTGTCATGAACTTATTTTTGTCGTATTTTTATTACTTATTATACTTTAGTTGAATTCTTAACACAATGTTCTTTAAATAAAACTGCGTTACGAATTTTATCGTGCTTTATTTTTAAATGTTGTCACCTGAATTTTTGAGCCCTTTACAGCGTTCATCGTCACGGGTAGGACTGAGGTGTTTGATGTCCTGGTGTCTTAGTCAGACAAAGTTAATTTAAAAATGTCGAATATTCGCGTGAGTCTCAGACATTTGCGTATTTAGTTATTGCGTATTTGGTTAGTTTCCTGGGCAGGGTTGCATCCCAGGGTTATTTCCCAATTCCAAACTATTACAACAATCCTCTACAACTTAGAAACTTTGTTAAAATCTTTTTTGTGCTCTTGACCTGTGTAAAAGGTTTATTAACCGACGTCAAAAAAGAAGGAGGTACACAATTCGGATGTTGTTATTTTTTATGTATATTTGGGCATTACTTCGTCATTTGTTTATAGAGGAGGCAAACGAGCAAATGGTGCACATGATGGGAAATTCTCATCGTCTCCGATGGACTATGAACCAAAAATTAATTCTTTGTCTGAAAGCATATACTTCCGTTTGATACTACAAACTTTTTGGAACATTCGTCCCGATAGTGTATTTTTGAATGAAAATAATGCAAACAATTGTCACGAAAATACAAAGTAAGTAGTTTAAAATAGGTTTTTATGCAATTTTCCGTGAAAATAATTTTATGAAGGTCGAAAAGTGAAACGTGAAAACGTTACAAAATGTCTAACTTACTTTCTCATTTTATTATATTAGTCAAGATAAGACAAAAAACATTCTGAGTCAATTTGTTATCAACTATGCAAAGATTGAAGAATAAGTTTCACATATTGCTCCATGAAAAAGGCACCTCTCTTTTCGTATAGTCATTGGAAATAATACGCAGTGATGCATACGGAAAGCAATTGAGTCTTGAAATGGTATACCACGCAAATTCACTTTCACAAATCATAATGAAACCCAAATTGAGAAATGAACGTGTGACTTATCTACTATACAACATAATTAACTAATGCGTTAGGTTGGTGTATTATTAGTGGACGTAGTTTAAGAAAACTAGAAAAGTATACATAATTAATATAATCTATACATATATAATAACGCTGAAGAGTTTGTTTGTTTGGTTGGATGTATAGATAGATGTATATATAATCTATAATACGAGGAAAATTATAAACGCTGAATAGATTGTTCGTTTGTTTGAATGAACCCGCTAATCTCGGGAAGTACTGGTCCGAGTTAAAAAAAACCTTTAAGATTAAGATAAATAGGCTGTATCAAGGAAGGCTTTAGGCTACATAACATCACGCTATAACCAATATGAGCGGAGCATTATTGAAAAATGTTGCAACAACTGGGAAAATTTACACCCGTAAACCTCGCTGAACCTCAAGAAGAAACAACTCAATATATGTTCTAAATTACACTAATATATCCACCGGTGTATTTAAAGGATAAAATAAACGTTAAGCCAATATGTAAAGCGGTGATGAAATAATACTGGGGATAAATCTCTGTTACACTCATATTTGGGCGCAGAAACTAAATACTAAATCACTGGACTGAAACTATAAGGGCTGCAGGTACTGGCCAGTAATGAATTTACCTTTTGACCATATTGTCGTAAGCGTTTATTGTTCGAATTTAAAAAAAAGTACGTAACTATACGCGTTCGAAATTTAAATATTTGACGCGATTTAAAAATCCTTTCTCCGTTTCCGTAAGCTCTTCGTTCTACATTTAAAAGTTTTTTCTTAACAGATTAGACTCGCGACAGACAGTCGTAAACATGAACGTGCTTGAAGCTTAAAGGAGGTCGAAATGAAAGAAAATACATTTTTTTGCGAAATATGTGTCCTATGTTGCAATTTAACATCCCGTTCAGTTTGAACTTCCGTTGAGGCTTGCGCTTTACGGCGTCCGAAGTTTACGTGACGGCAGTACCATTTCATGCATTAGCCTCTTACGAGGGAAAAGCGTTTAAACATAGAACGCTCTCTCTACTATCAGATGGTAATGTGTCCGTAGTTATGTATCTATAGTCTATTTCAGTTAAAGTTACTACAAAAGGTAAACAATAAATCACTAGTTACACCAAATTTTGTAAATTGTAATATACAGCAGAAACCTACTAATTTTCACATGTCTTTTGATATTACCTATGTTTACTCTGAACGTTTTTGATTATTTTTATGGCCGACTTCAAAACCAGAGGAAGTTCTCGATTCGGATGTTTCCATTTTTTCCCTCTATCTTTAACATTTATGAACCGTGATGATATCATAAATGACTTTTTATCTGATACTGTTTAATTCCACAATGTTTCGATCGAATTTCGATCGAAAATCGCATCAGTACTTTATTTTTTAAATCGAAATACTGGAGAAGATATGTTTCGATAGAACACTTTTAACGGTCTGTTAAATGGAGAGCTCCGAAAGTCTTTTTAAAAAAGGTTTTTATTTACACACAAATATAAAATATCTTAGAACAAAATGGAATTAAAATGGTATCTGAAATAGCAACTTATTACGCAAAGTATGGAATTAGAAATAGTAACTTGAAATGGTGATACGCGACGTAAGAGGGCTGCGCGGAGACTATAAGCTCTAGCTGCTCCCGGCTTATATATTATAATAATATGCTAGCTCGGCATGGGGTTGCATAGCATGGCATAGCATCATCACTATGGTGTACATCGGAGGGATGTAACAGGTCGGTTGTTAACATTTTCTGTGACAATAATAATAATAATAATCTTTATTTGCCTTTGAACTAGTAATTCATAAGGCGTATACAATGTTATTGTCCTCCGAGTTCAGCCACTACAAATGGCATGCAAATAGTTACATAAATTTATTTACAACTTATTTTGATTAATTATATATAATACGAAAGTATAATAATCTAAATAAAATATCATTATACACATGTCAATCAAAAAACTCATTCATTTTCCTTACAATAAATAAAACGTGTGTTTTATTTATTGTAAGCGTGTGTCAAAAGCCAAGTACGTAATTCATTCTTAAACTTAGCCATTGGTCGACCTACTAATATTACGGGGTAATTTATTGTAAATTAATTTGCCCATCCAGTTTGCATTATTAATTTTATTGTATATGCAATAATATACTTGTTATTTTTTACAATGAACAGCAACGTAAAGTATAACCTAATCCAAACCAAAACTTCGAACAAATTAATGACTTATTACATAGTATTTAATCGCTACGCAAAGTTTGTTTACCGCATAAAAATTTTACGCGAACTGCTGAAGTCTATAATATATTCAACTGCGTGTGTTACATTATCTAAATACCTCTTTAATTTATACATCAAAGTCGGTTTTTGTAATTTTCTGTGAAAATAGACTTCTTGGTGTAAGTGACTTATGTTTAGTCACTTTCCCTCTTGAATTGGAATAGACTATGTTGAGCATTAAAAAATACTGGCAACCCACAACCTGCATTGTTGGAAGAAAAAAACAACATGACTTTTATTATCTAAACTACACTAGCTAGGGTTGCCACATCAATTTGTACACTGTACATCGATAAATTACGGTTCAAAACAAATGTAGGAATCATTACTTAACAATACCATTGGAATGTATTTGGGTCGCTTGAACGTACTATCGTTTACAATGCTCGGCGCTTAATCTATACTAATATAACAAGCTCAAGAGTTAGTTTGTTTATTTAAACGCGTTAATAATTAGAAGTACCGACAAAAACACATAAATCGATATACTTTTATATAAATTATTGTGCATAGTTAAAATTATATGCCAAAATTTTCTCCATTTATTATTATAATAATAAATTACCACTCTTGTTGTTTTTCTTTACATCAAATTAATAATATTTTAGTTCGTTTAAATACACGCTTAATATCGAAGACAGTTTTATACAGCTTTTGCTGCACTTCTACGGCCGCGCTCGCCCAGGAAGTGCCCCTTAAGTAGTCGCCCTTTATAAAGTCGACATAAAATAAAGTATGAATTTGGGGATGCCGGATGGCTATGTCTAATGTTTCTTTTCCCATTCTTGTCCCCAAAATCCCGAACCTGTGCTATTTAATAAACCTAGTCTATCCAATTTTTAAGGTTAACAACGCACTCGCAACTATCCGGATGTTGCGACGGGATCACTTACCATCAGGTGAACCATCTGCTCCTTTGTCTTCTTTTCCATAAAAAAAGTTTCATGTATACCGTGAGCTATCTATCTTTACGACACGACTCTTCGGAGCCGACCAAAGAATGTAAAGGCGGGTGAAGAAGGCAGTGCAAAGCTGGTTATACTAGCGGCACCAAATACAGTCGCGCTCGATCGATGCGTCCAATGATTCGTTACGACGCGACGCGGCTGCGAGGCTTTTTACCGTAATCGTGTGTGACGGAATATCGATCGCGCCAGTAATGGTTGCGAACGATTCGCTTTAAACGTTAAGGGTCGGTTCACACTGTGCGGTCTGTCACATGAGTTTTTATATTAAAAAAAATCTTTTTATGATTTGACACACTAAATATTCTTAGCCCAACCAATTTAAATTGACAAAACTTCAAACAAAAAAGCTTGTTCCAACGAGTCTTTGTAGTGAGCAGATTAAAACGATCTGCGTGTTATTAGAACCGGAGATACAGTGAAAGACTGCTGTAATAATATAAGAAATATTTATGGGTAAATTGAATTTGCGTACATCTTTAATATGGTAAATTTAAAATGACTCTCACGGTTAGTAACAAATCTGTGGATCAATAAAAAAAAGAACTAACCAAATCGAATTGATAACCCTGTCTGCAAATTCACAAAGGAGTATAAAATGTTTAATAATCAATTTCGTAATATGATCAAAATATTCGTGAAAAATTCGAATAAAATCACTCGCAATCTCTTGTCACAAAATAAAATGAATTGCCAGTTATACGCAATTTTAGTTAAAGTAAACTAAAACAATAGGTACTGTATCCATAATCGTTTTCGATCGCGGACCAACTAGCATTTCCAACCCCAATTACGAATTAAATATTCTTTGTGGAGTCACCCTGCCTTTGTGGAGGGACAAGCTCATTTATATTTCAGATGCCGATATAGGAATTAGCATCGTACCGAAATAATAAAGAATATTACGTTTGAAAGCATGCTCGGGTATTAGTCTCTATTAGATAAAAGAAAAAAAAAATTGAATCGTGACGTCACAAACAACGGGCGCAAATATATTTAAATTTTTATAATAGGTTTCGAGAACGTTATACGATTTTAATGTATTTCCTTGTTTCCCAGTTTTTTTTATTCCCATTGATTTCAGATTAATAAACCTCTTTTATATTTATTAATATAAGTTGAATGAGAGTTGTTAGTCTTTCACTTTCTGACGGGTATTGTTACTTTTAATGGAGTCCAAAAATTTATGGAAATCCCTATATGTGTCCATATTGTTTCCATGGGAGTTCAACATCCATTTTCATAAGGGGGTTTATATAGCTGTTTTTGTTGGAACAAGGGCGGCTCCATATGTTATTTTGAATATAATCAAGTAACACGCTATATATACATGTATTTTTTAAACTTTTAAATTGATAATCTTAATATAAAACAAATTTCGTATCACGATGTTTGTCCTCGATGAATCTACTAAACTACTGAACCGAATTTATTTAAATTTTGCTCACTATGTGCAGTTTGATCCATCTTGAGAAATAGATACTATATATCTCAATTTATCATCATCATCATCATCGGCCTGTTGTAGCCTACTGCTGGACATAGGCCTCCCCCAAATCGCGCTATTTCACCCCGTCTTCGGCTTGTTGCATCCAACATCTGCCAGTGACCTGTCGCAAGTCGTCACACCATCTAGCTGGTCGTCCTACACTACGTTTACCCAGACGCGGTCTCCACTCAAGAATTCGTCTACCCCAGCGGTTATCGGTTCGAGCAATACTTTTCTTTGTAAATTACTAGTTTATCTGAACCGGGTAATGAGGACGATGCCAATTTCTATATGACAGACCGTACCAAGTTGCGTCAAGTTCAAACATTTTTTTGGAGACTAGACTTATTACATTAATTTCTACGGAAATTCCTTTCTTAAGAAAAAACGGGTTTCAGAGATATTTCATCAAATCGAAATTTATTTTCCTTAAAAATTGTTTTCTTCATCGAATAATTCTATTCTAATATACATATATGACGAATTGTGTAAATGTCCTGTAAAAAAAACAAAAAATTAAATTCCCTGTTCAAAAACTAGATCCATGCAGCTTAATGTCGAAAAGATAAGAAAACAATTACTATATAATCTTGATCTTGACGCATAAGACTTTTTGGTACTTACCGCTATTGAACATTCTCCTTGGACTTCTAGTTCAAATCCCAATTCAATAGATTTTTTTACCGCACAAAACTATAAACTATATTTAATTATAACTATAATTAATAAATAATAATTTCACTGTAGTGATTAGTTCACTACAATATAATTTAAGGCATACTTTAGTCAATGCTACGCTGGGCTGGGTCTAAGAATTCATAATATATTTCAAATAAAATAATATGAAAAATTAATTATCCAAAGCTGGGGACAATATAAGTATTTTTAAATAAGTTAATGCTATAAAATTAATATTATTTTTAAATTCAGTTGGAAAACCGTAATGACCCTGGCAAGCAAAGCCACGGGGAGAGCTAGTCAGTCGCAAAAAGAACTGCCGCGTCATATCTTTGCGAATACGACCTCAATACATGCAAGGTTATACGGAGTGCCATCAAAAATGCACACGTCGGCATCCTTACCCCAGATATGGGCCACGGGGGCCTTTGAGCAACCTAAAAACATCCAGGGCTCGTCCTAAAAAGGAAACATAGGAGTCCCTTAAGAATACTACGCTACCTTTTATGGTAAGGGCCCTTCTGGAGAATTCTATTTGCGGAGGCAAAGCGCTCTCGGCTCAAATACAGCTATTTTATGAAGTGAGGTTTCACTTTTATATTTTACAAACATCCTGTCCCATGCACGAGTAGACTAGTAATAGAAGATAGAAGAAAGAGAGATAAACATAGAAAAGAGAAATAAACATAGAAGTAGCTTAATATAGTTAAAGTTATGAAAAATCCCTCTTAAATTAAAGTTGAATTTAATAAAATTAAAATACAACCAATAATTTTAATGTACCTATTTTTTTTTTTTTTATAAATATATGTCAAATTATATTTAATAAACAGTTTTGATTCATCAAATATCGTGTGTAAATTGAAAGAAAATACACGCGGTATTTGATATATTACATTATTGGTATATTAATTACCAATAGTACTATTTAATAAAACACATATTATAACAAATAAAAATTGGGGAAAATTAACGCAAATTATCTCTGTAAATTAACGTATTCGTTGTGTTGTTGTCACATGGCAAAGCCATGATGAGCATGAAATGAAATAAAATTATTATGCCTTTTACAATACAGTCAAATGCAGAAAATTCTATTCAGACATACATGTTTTTATAATTTTACTAGCTGTTCCGGTAAATGGGAATCTACGGTTCGAGATAAAATACTAATATGGCTATTAAAAAATAGAGGTTGGTGATGAAAGGGTTAAAATTTATAATTAGTTAGTGTTGTATGTATTTTTAATGCCACATTATAAATTAAATAAAAAAATTGTCCAAAAAATACAAAAACAAATACGGAGTGGACCACCCTTATCACGTACGGGTATGAAAAATAGATTACGACCCATTCTCAGACCCACCGAATATACCCATGAAATTTCATAAAAATCGGTTAAACCGTTTTGGAGGATTGTGATCAGCTGGTACGTACGAGGACGTCGACCCCCATAGACACCAATAACGAAACAATTTTTTTTATTTTGTATTGTTTACTCAGTGGTTTACTCAGAGTAGTGGTAGCTCAGTGTCCGGGCGCTCGCCTTCAATTCTGTTTACTCGAGGCGAACCTAGGTTCGATCCCCGGTGCCGACACCAATGTTAATTTTCTAATTGCAATTTTAAGTACTGATTTACCACATGCTCTGCGGAAACATCGTGAGGAAACCTGCATATCTAAGAAATAATATTTCTAAGATATGTGAAGTCTGCCAATCCGCACTTGG
>JAOCPS010629532.1:0-10913 GCA_025505425.1 Graphium colonna | reverse complement strand
CAACTCTCCGGATGTTGCGTGTATCCATGGGCGACGGGATCACTTACCATCAGGTGAACCGTCTGCTCGTTTGTCTTCCTTTCCAAAAAAAACAAATCATCTAGAGAATCGATGCTGTATTTATAAATTTACATAAAAAATGTCAACGCCAACACAAACATAAGGAGTATATATTATGAGTCACTACAATAAGAATAAATTATTCTTTTCATTTTTAACCTTCAACTTTTACCGTTTAGTTCAATGTGACCTTAAGTCAGCATAGTCAGGTTAATAAATTTGTCTTTTAATAATAAAATCTTTAATGTTTATAAATTTTGTTAAATGCCCTATGAAGAATTTTATCCAATAATTAAATCTTAAACAAAAATCATGGAAACAAAATAATCGCTAGGTGTTCTTGTACAATTTTCGTTCTTTTGTAACAATAGAAAAAATAAAATAGATTTTCAGAATAACCCCTCGCATATAAACGGGGAATTTATATCCTATCAATATCATAGCGCATTATGCAAGAGAACAAACACCTTGATTTCGAATAATATATATAATGTTTTATTTGATTTTGGCTATCACAAATAACTCAAAGTTGCCTATTGCCATTGTGAAGGTAATTCACTTATGCTGAACATACAACGCCTTGTGGACTTATTGTACGGGGATGTCCATCCTCGCTTTCTAGAAAGGCTATAATTTGTCATCTAGCATGTAAACGCAACATTCGAAACGCATCGAACTCGTCCGCTGCTCCAAGATGCATCCGTGACCCGGGGTCGTTGACCGCATCCGTAACTTTCGCCACGCATACATTTTCGCCAACTCTATTCCGCTATTGGTATGCTGCGACTAGAAGCACAGTTATAACATCGTTTCCTACATCCATCAAACTTCGGCGTAACTGTCATTGGTTTCATGCACCAACAGTATCGTATAAAGCTTGCTAACATTTCAAAATAACAAGTTTATTTTCACTGAAAATTACGAAAACCGACTTCAAACGTCTTAAAAGTGTGCTTTCGAAACAAATCCTCTCCGTTATTTTGATTCTTTCGAAAAATATCTCCGTTATTTTGCCTTTGAAAACAAACTACTAATCCGATTTTTTTTTTAATTTAGTGGGATCGTTGTGGAAGTGTAGTATCAGGTAAAAAAATATTTTTCTAGTCAGTTAATAAGTTGCAGAGATATGTGCAAACATTCTTAAATTTTGATATTTTTATTTAAAAAACTGCTCTAACATATTAATAAAGAATTTTTGAAATCAGTTCATAAATGTCGGAGACACGCGCAAAAGTACATAAAATCAATTTTGTTATTTTTTTATTTAAAAGAAAAATTACACAACCGATTTTCCTGAAAATTTATGGGACCATTCCGAAAGAATACACTGTAAGATGAAAGAAGAATTTTCAAATTGGTTCACAAATAACGGAGATATACGCGAACAAATTTAAAAAAAAACATGTAAACGTTCGAATTGAGAACCTTTCTCCTTTTTTGAAGTCAGTTAAGATTGTATCTCTTATAAAAAGACTTGAAAAATTAAGCTTTATTTCGTATAAAAATTACCTATAAGTCTTAAGCAAAAAACACCTAAATTCTTCCTTAAACTTGATTAAATATAAAATGTTATTATCATTATTTTTTAAAGCTTGTATACTATCCTTAAGATTCACCTCTTCCCAATAAAATTTCTATTTATTATTCAAACCAATAATCATCGTTCACAGACAAAATGGAATACGTATATAAAACGCAATACCTCCCCCATTTAGAGATGAAAAATAGGATACAGTACGCTTTCCACTCTAAGATTTCCGCGAACACTAGATATATTAAATAACTTTTATAGCGTCCATACAGTACAGTATTATATTTCATACAATTTAATATGCTATTATTTTTTGACTTAGAAACTGTATTAAATTAAATGAAAATCCAAACACTGTCGATTACATTTACAATGAAGCGATCACTTCTAATCATGAGGCTTTTTAATGACACTTATATTATTTTTCTTGTAGATTATTACTAAAGGTAAGCTACGTAACATTTCATTTTTTTTTCTTCTTCTTCTTCTTATCTTAAAGCTTAAGATGCTCTCAATAATGTATATGAGTTCGTAGTCCTTCTTACCATGCATGGTTTTAAACAAAAATTATTGATCAATTTTGAATAAATGATTTTGATTTTATCGTCATATTATTACAACTATATACTTTCTACGGGTCAAATATTATATTTACAATTTGTTCATAAAAAATATCTTAATCGTACAAAGGAAAATCTGTTTGAAATATTTTTATTTCATTTATTCTTTCAAAAGTTTTACTTGTATTACGCAAGCAATAAGGAAACTAAAGTTCATATTTTTTTCTTTTTACGAATTTCTGTAAATGTTTTTTTTTTAACTATAGAATAAATATATAACATGGCTTAGTCTTTATTATAAATTCCACGCTGTTTTCTTCTTTACTTTTACATTTTTACCGCAGCTTATATTAGAATATATCCCACAACTTTTGTTGATATACAAAAACAAATAAAGATATAGACCGCGATGTTCTTGGTAAAAACTCTGTTGATTTTAACTAAACTACGGTTTTGATTATATTTGAGTCTAGAAATCAATTTGTCAAGGAGTGATGTGCAGCAAAATTAATTTTGTAGTAAAAACAATGATCTTTTAATTGAATTCCAATTCTATTATGCAGATCTAATTTTTTATATCATTTAAATATAACGCCATATTTTCGACCCAACATCAGCTTATCAGATGTTTTATGCTTAAGAATTTTTAAGAGAATATAATATATTATTTATTAATAATACAGCATGGTCGTCATGGTGTAGCATGGATAAGCGTATTAAAATAACATTTAAAAACTTAAACAACTCTCCATTATTAATTATTTTATTTCAATAAATGTACTGAAAATTATTTCTCTGCTATTACCCGATAAAGATGTTGGTGTTTATTAAGGCCAATGAGTATACTTGTTAACGGAGATGAAATAAATAAGAAAATTGCTATTAATAACGTTTTAATAAATAAACAAATTGCGCTTCATGAAACTATAAAAATAAACATTTTTATTTCTTTACGCTATAATAGGCTGCAACAAGTTTTGTCTGCACCTAAGTTTTTATCATGATTCATTATTTCCACGTTCACAAGTTAATTATAGTTCCCAGCGTTTTGTGGCTGAACTCGCGTAAATCACAACGCTAAAATTTACTTGAAGGAAACTCAAGTTGTTAGCACCTATATTACTTGAATATAGTCTTTACTGGCATTGCCTTGATACAAATGTTGGAGTTAAACAGTTTGCAAATGCACCAATTAATATAACCTTCCGTTTTCTCACAGTACATGTTGCCACCACTAAGAGAACTCCATCGCGGAGCCGCAGCTTTGCGCAACATTTGTGAAGACATTCAAGGTGAACAGGTCGTCTGTCGTCGCGCAAGTGGCTCGTTCCTACTTCGAAACCGTCACGAGTATATGCGGACATAAAACTACGAATGTTACATCACTGGCCGTTTAAATGCATCTGTCAGTTCGAAATTCGAAATTTGAAATGTGATTTGTCTATGAGCATTACATGTTATTTTTTAATTTCCATGTTTCATGTTCATTCATTCCATGACAATATCGTAATAAAATATTCGAAATAATTTTTAAAAAATATTTTTTTTTCAACCCTTATAACTTTATCAATTTATCACCTTCTTGAGTTAACAAACAGAAATTACTAATAATTTTCCTTGACCTAGAGATGCATTAAAAAAATATGATCCGTTGTAAAATATCCTTCAACCGGTAGGTACTAGGTCAATAACAAATATAAAGTCTATTTAAACAAAACCAATGATTTGTATTCCATGCATGGGGAAAATATTCTCACGATGACAACTTGATCTGAATCTTAGATGTGGAGTCACTTAAAAATGGAGGTCAACAAACTAAGCGGGACAAACATGTTTGAACGTATATACAGCGGTGAGACATAGAATTTTAAAACAACTTAAGTAGAAGTATGGTTCGGTTCCAGGGTCAATTGATTTTCAATTTAATTACATTTTATATGCACTTGGAATTATACAATATATGAATAATATTGGGTAAATACATTAAATACATTATAAAAGGACAAATCAATAACATTAAAATCGAGACCATTGTCTACATAATAATGAAAAACCGCATTTTTTTAAATTTAACAGTTATACAATTTTAAAACCAAATTACGGAACTAACAGTTTCAAATAAATGTTTTTCTTTTCAGATCTTCCTATAAATGACGAAGATCTGACTGAGATAATAAAAGAAAAAACATAAAACCTCATCTTTTTGAAGTTGGTTAATAATAGTGTACATAACTTTTGTTTTTGTTCTCATTTTATATATCTGATAACAGATTATTATTAAACGAAAACACCAGGAGAGTTCCATTTAATTCCAAGCGCACGTTCTTGAAGAAGGCGTTTGACGGATTTTAATGCTACGAATAGCAAATTCTATCCTCCTAAGAATATCGAGATATATGCTTCTTCTTTTAGGAACACATTAGCTCTTCTTAATATCCGAAGAATATGCATATTCCAGACGGTTCAAAACTATTGATGTTTACGCCAACAAATTTAAGGGAAAATGGTACTTACTGCCATCAGGCCGTCGTTTCCGTAGCTCCTTCCTTCGAGGGCGAGCTCCTTGTCTAGCATAGCATCGAGCTGCTCCAATTGGTGACATGAGGCTCGGGCAGCAACCCAGCTCGAGGCCAGGATGAAAGAGCCGAGGATGAACGAAGCTGCTATGATCGTTAGCGCTGCGATCCTGGCTATTTGGACCGATGATGACACCCTCTGGCGGTAAGCCTACGTACAAAACACAAGTAAATTAAAATTAGCCTACCGTATATTATAAATAAAATAAATACTATACTACGCGTTAAATATTACTAATTCTAATGAATAAAAAAGTATAACATCTTATACACAGCGATACCTCCTCCGTAGTTATATGGAAACTTTGGCAGTCCATAAAGGATTTCAGTGCCTTCAAATATCCTGACAACTAATCCATCCTTCGTAATACAGTTTATCACTTTGGGTTGCGGAGGTCGGATGCCAGTCGCTCTGTGTAAAAACTGATATTCAGGTAATATTTGGTTGGATTAGAAGCAGACTCCAAGTAATTTGGGAATAAGGCTAGGAGGACGAATATCATTTGATACCACTGTGAGGCAGAACTATTACGTTAAAATTTCTAAATAGTATTTTTTAATTTTTTTATTTAGACTTTAATTTAAGTGAAATACATATCGACATGTTTTTTTGGTAAACAAGCATCAAAATCTAAAATCATTAATAAGGACCGCCTTAGGAAAGTATTAGCGTTAATTTATGTATACTATGTCCTTTCTTTTTTTTACCGGTTTTTTTAACTATTTAACTACCAAAGAAGTTTAACGGTTTTCTCCCTTCTTAGACATATTTACTTGGAACGCCTGTACCTTTTGTTTAGTGGGAATGACATATATGTATTTATTTATAAACATCATCACGTATTACAAAATCATTGTTTACTATATGACAGGTTTACAGAATATGAAATCTTTCTTTTTATTCTAAAGAATACAAGATGATCAATATATTATGGTTTATATCTTATGTTATTTATTTCTTGGCACTTCATTTTGGTTGGGCAAGTTCTCATTTGGAACGTGCAAATAAACACGACCAAACATTAAACCAACGATTCTCAGAAATTAATAAAGATTCATAAAACGTAATACTTTCTACATAAGTCAGTGACAGATCCTGATAAATTTTCCAAACAGATATTTATACCAAATTGAACAAAAATGAAACTATTGAAATAATTTACGCGCACAACATGGATATAATATGACACTTAATGGCACAGACGTCTATTTAGTATTGGCGGTGCATCGCTCAGCGTATACAGTAATGCCGCATCCATTTTGTAGTTGGCAGGAATCATGTGAGCGGCGGATCTCTTAGAATCAATCTTGACACGTTTCCTATACTTGTCATAGTCAGCCTTGGTCGAACGAGAAAACATCTAAGTTTACTCGACGAGTCCGTTCTAATCGAGCAACATAATAATAACTGATGACACTATCGACGTACATGTGGCACTATATGCACGTTTCATTTAGTCTATCGAGAGAACTTGAGGCGTATTAAAATTAGTTTATTCTATTATATATTAAAGCTGGCATATAATATATTTTTATAGAAAATTACTAAAATCGACTTCAAAGTGTACATACCTATATATAGAAGCATATCTTCTCCGTTATTTTGATTTTAAAAATGAACCACAAATCCGATTTTTATAAAAATGTTGTAGGATCATTGTGGAAGAGTACTCTATCAGATAAATATTTTTTCAAATCGGTTCATAATTCGCGGAGATATGTAGGAACATTCCTAAATGTTTTTATTATTATTAAAAAAAAAAACTAATGAACCGATTTTTTTTAAATTTTACGAGACTGTTTATAAATAATTCTATATTTAAATACATTTAATTGGCTCATAAATTGCGGAGATATGCGCAAAAATTGAACTGAACCTTTTTACTGAAAACCGATTTTAAAGTATCTTTTATGGGACCATTCCGAAAGAATACCCTATAAGATGAAAAATAATTTTTAAAATCGGTTCATAAATGGTGGAGATATGCTCGAACGTACACAAGAAACATAAACATTCGAATCGAGAAATATTTTTTAAGTAGGTTAATTAAAATTCAATGTTTATTGAGTAAATATAAGATGAACTTAAGGCATAATTATAAGATACAACAACACTGTTTATATTAAATGCAAACAAGCGGGTGACAAGACGTAAGATTACGTAAATGGTACAGAGTGGCACTCCGACCGGCGCCATGTTCGCAGTGAAAGTTTCTTTTTGCCTTCCAAATCCAGCAAAATCTTTAGCCGCCATAACGATGTCGATTTCAACCTCCGTAATTTGTTTTGCCAACATGCCTCAACCACCTCAGTCGAAGCGTGTCCAAATGAAATTTTCACAATACTAATGATGCAACAGTATTACACTTCCGGAATTAACTTGATTATTTTTCACTTGCCTTTTACAATTATTTATCATATACAAATGTATCAGAGACTACGATAATCTGTAAAGATTCCTTCTCATTTAATGCACGGATTTGTAAAACTAAAGTCGTTATATCAATATTCCAAAACGTTATGTCGTGTTTATTTCATCTTTAAGAATTGACAGAATTTTAATGTTTTGATATCTACCTACCTACCGTAAGTATATCAAACAGTTTAAAACAATTATTATAGGCTTGATAATAAAACGACGGTGAGTAAATAAAAAACGTGTTTTGATTTCGAAATGGGCACGTAGACTTATTGATAAAATCGGCACGAATGAGAATAAATAAAGCACGATGAGCAAGGGATTGTTTATGTATATTAAACGTGTTAGTATTGTAATTTAACGTTGATAAAAACTCATCACGCTGTGCATCATCACAGTGTTCTTTCTTGCGTTTAAAAATAAAAACACCACACAAAGACAGCTTCTTATTCCATCTTTTACATAGGTATTGTTCGATAACGCATAGGTTGGTAATGTTGTACCGATTGGGCAACGTGACATGTTTCAATGTTTGCGCAAATTTTAAAGAAAATTTTATCTAAACGTACAAGGCTGAATTACATTGAAAGAATGGAAAATATTGCCCGATTTTTCTGGAATTTTTTAGAAAGTGACAACTTAATTAGCGAACTTTTATAAGCTTTATGGGACTTTACTTCGTATTAATACATTATTTTATTGCTTTAGTGATTTATGTCTGTTTGTGTGATAATTATTCAGTTTATGTTTTTGTTTATTACTTGATGTACCTACATCACGTAAAATGGTCGTCAGTATTTCAAGTTGCAAAGTGGGTATGTAAACAATACGCTTTTTATGAAGTCTCTAAAAGTAGAAGGATGTGACGCAAACTCCATTGTTATGTCCACTTTACAGGCTAGTCAATACCTACCGATTTAACTGTACTGCGTCGTATATTTATATTGTAATTCTGGGTTTTTCTAACAGGTAAAATCGCAAAAAGAATATACGAGTACATGTAAATGGTGATATAAAAAAACTTATTATCAAGCGATTAAAAAAATAATAATTTCGATAGATTATCTGTTATAGTTATATGACTAAATTATTGGTGTTGCGGGAGTCCGTGGGCGGCGGTGATCACTTACCATCAGGTGAGCCGCTTGCTCGTTTACCTACTCCTCTATAAAAAAAAATATTGTACTTCTAAGCAGACTTACGTAAACAACTTTTACTTAAAAAGAAGCTCGAATTATTTAACCAAATTTTTACTTTCGTTCCATGCAGTAAAAAAAGTATGAAATATTTAAATCCCTGCTTGTATCTCTGTTCTGTAAATAAACCTGATTTAAATATAAACGTTGCTGTAAAAAAAATATTAAAATGAATTTTATTTTCGTTTTGTTGTTTTATATTCGTGTTGTTCGATGCATTTATCTGTTTTAAGATAAAATAAATTGTAGTAGTGTTGGTAATAGTTGTTTAATATTAATATGTATAAATCTTTTCTATAAAAAAAAACTGCCGCAAAGTTTATTCTTGGTTTTCTTCTGCGACGTCGCATGACAAATGTTAATTATATAATAGATGCTTGGGTATGATAATAAATGGACAAATACAATAGAACAATGAATTTCCCACATTTAATGGCACACATCTCTAGACAAACTGTTCCAAGAAGTTAGCAAAATAAAAATTTTCTTTATTTTAACTGTCTCGTTCGACGGAAAATTACCGTAAGTTCCTTTTTCTTTTATACTTTACTTAAAATGACAAATTATTGAAATATAACCAAAAGGAGCATTGTGTACAAAAAGTTGCATAACCGGCTCTAAACCTGTTTAATTTACGTTGAATTAAAAAAAAAACAAATTACTCAATCGATTTTATGAGACATTCCTAATAGTATATTCTTTCAAATTCAAAGCTCTTAGTTAACAAGCATAACGAAAGTTATCGATGAAATTGACATCCCTTATTTTGAAGTCAGCAAAAAAAGTATAAACCTTAGTTAATAAGCAGGCTAAAACGCGTCACCGGCCGCTTAAACATTGGAGAAAGGCGCTTTCCCGCATTAACGTGACTGATGCGTCATATTCTTTTTTTTCCTTAACAGATAATTAATACAACTAATTAAAAAAAAGACTTCAAGTATAATACATTACACATAATATAGTAGACATTAAACTATACGAGTTTTATTTGATTATTATACGAAACGTACAATTAATTTTGCCCATGACATATATTTTGCAATCAAAAGCGACCGAAAAACTATGAAAACAATATTCAAATCCGACACTGCGAAAGTTCGTCCGGTTACATTGCCATTAAAAAAAAAAATAACGGTATTTTACCGGAGGCGGTTCAGAAGCGCTGTACACTTCGGACGGCGTGTATTCCGGCTTCATGGTGATGGTAGCCATCGAGTCTGGCTGGTGCTCCTTCTCCATCACGTGTGTGTGGTTGTCACAAAAAAAAATAGATATTCTCTCTGGTGCGCGCGTGCGGTCCGACGTTCTAAACAGGAGTGCGGCCGAAGTGAGCGGTCTGGTGTAGCGTAGGCGCCGTGGTGGGGCTGCCGGGCAAGTAGATGGTGATTGTACTTCTTATTGTTCGCCTAACCGATGCTCGAGCTTCGTTCGAGAGTTTTATACGCGACCGTACCTATATACTATGTATGTACATATATAAACAAACAATTGTGCGTTTCATTTCATGCTGCATATCAAAATTTTAACAGCATTGAAGATACTCTCTCCTCGTAATGTTTTGAAGTATAAAATAATTTTATAAAAAAAATAAAAAGTTATGCTATACTTATTTGTACTATTTTTTCAAGCGACTCTAAATATGTTTGTTAAACAGTATGGTCTTTTTTTAATTATTTATGTGTGTTAGAAGATTTATTTTTGTCCACTCATAAACTTATTTTCAAAATTATTTTTCGTTTTAAAGTCACAGTGGTACTATATGTTTGCATAAAAATTGACCCAAGAGTTTTTTTGATCATTATTTCAACTTATTTTGTTCCAAACTGATAGAAAAATTCAATATTATTGGTTTGATTTGAACGTCAAATGATATTTAATCTAGAGTATTTAGAATAAGTGCATATTGATCAGCATATATTTTAAAACTCGGAAATTCAGCCTTCGAAATTATTTATATTATAGATACAATATATAAATCGATCGACGGATTGTTAACGTACAAACATTTGAAAGACATGAGAAAGTAAACCACTGCATTTTATCTCCCACTCCTTAGAACATCTGGAATATACTTTCGTACAAACACCGTACAACTAACGTCTTGTTGACTTCAGCGACGGCAAAATTTTACTCGATTAAAGCATGAGCTTGGACCTGTTTTTTAGCATTCTGTTGCACATTGATACCCTTGTAGTTTCGTCATGTCTGTCTGTCCGTCCGAGCTCGTACTCCGCTATTTCTGCACCGAATTTTACCCAAAAATTGGTGGAGAGATATTGAAGATCCAAATGTTGATTCTTAAAATTAATGAAAAAAAAATTTATTCACACCCCCATACCCTATATATATATTTAAGTAAGTACTTTAAATGAAAACTATAGTGGACTCTGTATCATACATAGTTGTCATCCTAACAAAATATATGGAATCGGCTTCAATATGAAATTTGCCGGTATTTATATGTGTCAAGCGGTCGGACCATCGGATGGCTACGGAACCCTTTATGTGCGTGCACGACATGCTCTTGGTCGATTTTTTATTTTATTATGTTCTCATTACCTCACTCATCTT
>JAOCPS010629421.1:0-10913 GCA_025505425.1 Graphium colonna | reverse complement strand
ATAAAAAGTAAAATAAAGGTGTGGTTATTCAGCGAAGCCAGAACACTAGGCTACATGTAAATGTATCCAGTGAGCTAACATCGCCGAATTATTTTATGACTATTATTTTAACAAAAAGAAACTTTTCGTATTGATTCCAAGCGAGACTAACGAACATCATTTTATTTATTTATTATCAAAACAAAATATAATGTTTTGATTATATTTTAAATTCCGGAAAAGTTGGACGCTCAATCGAAGTTAATTTATGATTATGCATTAGTTTATACAAAGGCGCACCGGATCTTTATTCATCCTCATCACCTTATAGGAAATACGTCTATCTAATGCATGTGTCTCACATAGGTATTGCATAAATATAACACACACACATATCCAATAAATGTGCTTTACATGTCGATATCTTAATCCACAAACCAGCTAACTGTATTTGAGTAATTTCGTCAGGGTTGTCATAAAAAAAATATTTTTTTTATGAATATTTTTTAAATTTAACTAAGTATATTTAATAATAAAATTAAACAAATTCATCACGTAGAGAAACCGGACACGTTTTTGAATAACTATTTATTCAAAGAGTTAAGATAACCTCACATTTTAAATCTTGTCTTTGTGAACTCCACTTTTTTGAGAGAAGTGGAGTTAGCATGTTTGCGAATTAAGGTATCGATATGTATTATACAAAAATACCCGCTGCTGTAGTCTTGTGGTATGGGCCCTTGCTTTGCGAACCGGAGATCGTGGGTTAAGATACCGCGGTAGGAAACTTTCAGTTTCTGTATTGGTTTAGGACAATGTGGGGTGATCACCTGATTGGCCGAAAATAAAGATGATCCATGCATCGAATGGGCATGTGAAAAGTCGGTCGTGTCGAATATCCACCCTATCGGTCTATGAGAGTAGAAAAATAGAGTGAACTTGTGTTTGCGCGTATACTTGTGCGTATATCCTGCACAGTTGGCTGATTCCTGAAATAGATTGGCCGCCGCGGCCGAAAGTGTCTGTTAAGAGAAAATTTACAAAAAATAAACCTAGAGTATTATTATTAAATGTAACATGTACATACAGGTAAAAAGCGGACGAAACTCTGAAGATTAAGGCGGAGGAAATTTATTATTATTCTTGGAATTGTAGCGCTTATATTAGCTATATATATATAATCTAAATCATTGCGAAGTTTCATTTAATTCATTTAAATAGTAACAGACAAATAACCTTACAAATTATTGCATTTGTAACATTAGCAGAATAATACATTTTTTTAAACGTCCAACAAACAGGTGGCATTGACATGGACACAATCGTCCGACGCACGGGTCATCTTACTTGTCACGAATTTTGGAATTTGACCCAAAATCATCTATCCCAAACGGGAAACAAAGTTTACCACGGGATTCCAACTTCCGACCTTAAAGTTATGTACTATGTTGAAATATTTCATATATTTAAGGATGCAGAATTGAAGCAATTCAAATAAGGTTTGATCAAACAAAAATAGACATAGGAAATTAAAGCGCCTTTTAAATTATTTTAGCAATTTTTAAATAATACAACTTTGCTGATTTTATCGATGTTTATATTTTTTTTATTCTTTAATTTGAGGGGGTTTTATCTACATAGATATGTCAACCCCATCAAAGCTTATTCATATTACCACAAACTATTTGTATAACATATAATATAATGTATAAAAGGCAATTGCTGGTGATCAAATTTTTATCAGATCGCAAAAACGTTTTGTGGATTGGCTTTTAGGATTCGCCAGAAAGTTAAAAATCAGGTCTACGTCTGATTTATTCACATTAAGTTCCCTAAACAGCAATTCCCTTTCATTACTGTTCTTTTTACAGTCCATCAACAAGTGGTGAACATCTTCAATTTTATTGCTTCATATTGTAAACTTCACAGTAAGGCGAGGCACACTTTTTCATCAAATAAGAAAATTTTGCTGATGGATAGTGTACAGAACGAAGACTAAACAATAGTTTTACATAGCTTCTATCATATTCATTCAGTCATCAAACCAGAGCCCACAAGGAGGCTCATTTTGAATAATTTTATACCAGATTATTTCTCTTTTGACATTTCATTAAAATGGCTTTTCCAAATGTTAAAACATATTGTTTTACACAAATTTACATGTTCCCAGTCAAATCTGACAAATTTGGAGCTTCAGAACCCCTTTCAATGGCATATTTTGATAAACGGTCAGCCTCCTTATTGCCTCGTAATCCCATGTGAGTTGGAACCCATTGCAATATCATTCGGAACCCAATTTTATTAAAACGATTAATTAATTGTAGAATACCATAAGCTATCGAAGCACCTCTAAGGCAAGAGGCGCATCGAAAGAAATGTAGTAAACTACTCTTGCTATCGGTGAAAATCACAAATTTACTTAGGTTTTGTTTAGTAGCATAAAGTAACACTATATTTGGACATCAGTTCCAAGATAACATCAAGTACCAAGGCGTTAGGTACATACAAATTTTTGGGTAACTTAAACAATATAATTCACATTTTATAACTTCGTTTACATTTATATTTGTAACCCATACATCTAAAGAAAACATTTTTAGTATATCCGATGAAACAATGCAAAGTTGACATACTTAATTGTAGATAATAGCAGGCAAGGGTATCTTTTATTTGTCCAGTATCTACTATGCATATTTGTGCTTAGTTTGGCGATTGTAGTTAAGTTTACGTTATTAGCCCATGACATTTGTTTTACCATGTATTTATAAGATAAATATTGTCATCTTATAAATAATGGTGGGATATGCAATTCGCTTTCCATTACATGGATTGAGCTGCTTTTTATAAAGCCTCCTATAACCCTAAGCGCTTGATTTTGAAATTTGTCTAACTTCTCCAGGTGGTAGAGCATAACACCCTTTCACAGCTTTTGCTGCACTTTTAAGGCCACGTTCGTCTGGGGAAGTACCACCGCCCTTTGTAAAGTCAGCATAAAATAAAGTATGCGTGACTTTTGGGGATGCCGGATGGCCATGTCTACCCTTTTCTTTTCCCACTCCTTTCCCCTCTAAATCCTTAATCCCGATGCCATCATACCCAATGAACCTATTCTATCCAATTTCCGAGGTTGACAACGCACACGCAACTCTCCGGATGTAGCGTGTGTCCATGGACGACGGGATCACTTACCATCAGGTGAACAGTCTGCTCGTTTGTCTTCCTTTCCATAAAAAAAATTAATTTACTTTCACTACTTAGGCAACAATTAAAAACACTTCATGCTAATAACGCTGTGATTAACGTTCTTTTTCTTCTTACACAGCTCCAAATAAATCACCCCAATATTATAATTTGATTTTTTTAACACTTGTTATACTAATATTTTAATAGCGAAAGTTTGTATGTTACGATGTTTATTATCCAAACGGAGGTAAGACATGTCTGAGACGTACAGATATTTTCTGTGTGTTCTATATGAAAAAAACATAAACCCATAACATAGAGGGTTTGAAATCAGTTTAGAATAGGTTATACTAAATAAAAGCTTGTACAAATAATAACAAATTAATGAGGTGGTAGAACATAACATCTTTTTACAGCTTTTGCTTAGCACTGCTACTTCCGGGCCCGCCCGGGGAAGTACCACCGCCCTTTATAAGTCGACATAAAATAAAGTATGCATGTTTTCCGGGGATGCCGGATGGCCATGTCTACCCTTTTTTCCCCACTCCTTTCCTTCCAAATCCTTAATCCCGACCCATCGTATCTAATAAACCTATTCTATCAAATTTTCCAGTTTGACAACGCACTCGCGACTCAATGTTGCCAGTGTCTATAGGCGACGGGATCGATTACCATCAGGTGAAACGTCTACTCGTTTGTCTTACTTTCAATATAATAAACCAATCTTCATGATTTTTAGGCTATTAAGTGCCATTATAGTTCATGTTTGTGATTAGATGTTTAAAAAGTCACAAATTTTGACAAGATTTAACTATAACGATATTAAGGCACACTATCTCATACTGATCATTTTTTAAATGTTAAAGACCAGAAGAGTTATTTAAATCCTACATGCCAGATGAAAATAGGAATGAGAGTACATGGAATGACTTTTGAAATCCAGAAAATGACAAAAGGGCCGCCAGTATTACTGTCCCTCGTCTCCTTACCTGTTTTGGGGCTTTTAAGTGGAATGTAACATCTGAGTTATTTTCATTATTACACTACGTTATCTGCAAGATTTAAATAAACATTTTAGTTAAAAACTTACTGTTTGCAACGAGTGGAGATTTTTTATTTATATTGTTTACCTTAAACTACTTGCCGCATAAACTAAAGAGGTTTCATTTTCACAGCATTTATTCCTCTACGAACGTTCGGTGATATTTTATTCTAGTTTATGAACCAATTTTAAACGGCTCTTATTTATCGGAACAAGTAGCGGCTAAAAAAACCCTCCAGAAAGTTTGGCTGAGTTGTTTTAAATAAGTTTTAAAATCTAAGGAGTTCGAAAACAGGAATGAAACTTCGTAAAGTCGGCATAAAATAAAATATGCGTGAATTGAGGGGATACCGGAAGGTCATGTCTATCTTTTTATTTTCAAACTCCTTTCTCCTTCAAATCGTCAATCCCGACCCCATCCTATCCAATAAACCTATTCTAACCGTTTCCCAGGTTGACAATTGTGTCTATGGGCGACGGGATCGCTTACCATCAGGTGAACCGTCTGCTTGTTTGTCTTTCTCTTCTTTAAAAAATGTGAATAATTCACTTTTACACAAAGACACCGAAGCACGTGACATTGATATATTTTGTACTGATGGGTATGAAACCCAGTTTATAATAAAGTTCTGCACCATGTTAAGACGTACACGTTTTATATTACACGTTGTGTTTGATTTTATAATAATTCACCACATATATACAATAGATTAAACCCACTGTGGCCACCTGGTACTTGTGCCACACTTATGCACCGCCTACATGCATGCTCGCCAGCATGTTACGCTCGTTCAGACTTGGCAGCGTATTCAGAACGCCCTAATGCCTCTGCTTAAAACAATTAATACACGGATGAAATACTACGAAAGCTCCAGTTAAGACCTTCCGCATTGCACAAGAAGACAATCATTAGAGACAGGTTTATTTTAACTGCTTATGCAGGAGTTTAACCTTGGCTTCAAACTTTGTGTATTAAGTTTTAAAGAAAACCGCCATAATTCCACATTAAAAACAGGTTACCAATTGAAACCCAGATAAGGTAAAATATTAAGTATAATTTAAATGTGAAGTAGATATAAATAAAGTTAATTAAATATATAATACAAAGTAGACTGCGTAAAATTTATTGTAGAAATATAACGATAAATGAAAAATAGCATATACTCCTCTAAAAAAAATTTGTAACCACATCTTTAATGACTAGCTCTAATTTCATGAAAAAGTTTTTTCCAATTTCGTTATACTTATTAAAAAAAATTGCAATTTATTAACAGGAGTCACAAAAAGATTAGGAAAAATAAAATAATCTTTTCGGAATTAATAATGAATATTATATAATCTTTGTGCAAAATTAAAATCATGTTTTTTTTCATTGATTTTCACGTTTATCATATTGATATCAATACTTTTTTTGGGTCAAGTTCAAGAAGTTCGCAACTACAACATGTTAAAACAAGGTCTCGATCTTTTATATTTGAAAGTTCAAATTATTTCATTGATTTATGTTTTAATTCGTAGAATATTTTATTACATTTTTTTTTTAATAACAAAAATTTGTGTTTATTTAAATGACAATCATGCTTTGTTTTACACAAATTATTATGTATATAATAATAAAACAATCGTTATACTTTATCTATATTTAACTATATTAATAGAAAAATAATCCAGACAGAGTTATTTAAAAAGTGTCAGCTCAGGTAAATAAGAATAATCTCTAAAGCTGCTGTGAAGTGCATTGCGCATTTTGCTAGTTGTTAACCTTCTAACCTATTAACCATTTTGCAGAAGTTTTTATACATAAATTGGATACAAAATTTGTTCATTATTATAATGTTTCTACTTTCTTACTATACCTATTGTTAATAACTTTCTAGAATCCCTAATATTTTTTTATGGAAAGGAAGACAAACGAGCAGACGGTTTACCTGATGGTTAGTGATCCCGTTGCCCATAGACACACGTAACATCCGGAGAGTCACGAGTGCGTCGTCAACCTGGGAAATTAAATGGAATAGGTTTATTAGATAGGATAAGATCGATGCCGAATCGAGGCCCAAGGATTTGGAGGGGAACGGAGTGGGAAAGAAAAGGGTAGACATAGTCACCCTAAGTCATTATAAGTCGAGTGGGCCAGATGGAATTTCTGCTATTAAAGGTGCTGAGGACGTCGGCTACAGAGTTGGCACCGGTTTTACCGCGTCTTTTTCGACTTTGGTGAACCCGATTCCAAAGAAAAGCGATTGCTCGGATCCGTCCAACTACAGGCTGATTGCCATTACCTCCTTGTTCTCAAAACTAATGTAGTCTATTATCAACAACCAGCTCCTGAAATATCTTGAAAGTCACCAGCTGATCAATGACCAACAATACGGTTTTCGTGAAAGGTGGTCAGCTGGTGATTCACTTGTGTACCTAACCCATCGATGGGCGGAGGCAATTGGGAGCAAGAGGGAGGCCTTGGCAGTTTGGACGTAGCAAAGGTCTTCGATGGGATATGGCACAAAGCGCTCCTTTCCAAGATCATACTTTACGAACTACCTCAGAAATTGTGCGTCGACGGTGCATGTTCCGACGCCAAGGCTGTGAACGCTTTTGCCCCACAAGGCTGCGTGCTATCTCTCACATTGTTCCTTATGCACATCAATGTGTTTTTGCGCATTAACAACATTCATTGTTATGCAGGTGACAGTTCAGTCGACACCTTGTATACCAAACATCACGGAATATAAAGGTTTTGTAATGGTATAAATACTTAATATTAACTTAAATAAATACTACATGTATATAGGTAGTGTCCAGAAATTGTAGCTTAGGATTCTATGGAGAATTTCGTGTAATAATTTGTTATCACGCTATGATAAAGTGTTATAACAAGCGATAATTCTATAAATCAATTAAATTATAATACTTCCCGTCTTCTATTATTTACAAATTAATATTGGAACCTTTTGGATTTTCTTTGATATCGCAACGTTATAAGCAAGTGAATGTAAGCTTATAAGCTTACATTCAGTTACTTTGCTTTTTACTTCGCCAGCGTTATATATACATTTTATAAGTAATTTTTTTTCCATAAAATTTACTTACGAAATATTGTTACCCTTAATTTTTCTGTGCTCTATGCAAAATATTGCGATAATAGTCATGTCTATAGCCGGAAAAAACTATAAATCAAAAAGTTTTTTCAACAAAAATCAAAAACTTTTTCAACAGTTTTCTTGTTGAGGAAACTTGAATTAAGTTTAGTGAGCAATATGTAGAATACATTTAATAAGATGTTAAAATATTTATATGTACTGTGAAATTAAACATTCACAAAACTAAATTGTTTAGTGATAAGTCGTATTATCAATAAATGTAAAACATATAATTAAAAGAAACGTGTTTCTTTAATATATAATAATCCAGTAATTATTAACAAATGTTCAAGCAGAAATTCCATGTATTTTAAAAGATAATACCACTACATCACATATTACAGCAATATATTACGAAAACAAAAACAATTAAATGCAATTCCATTTCAGGTATTTGTTTATTATAAAATTGTATTCAAATCAAATAAATTAGTAATTTCAACTTGATCTATGAATGCATTTTCATTCGTTTTTCGCTTTATGTGTTAATAACATCAGGAGTTATTTTATTTTTCCATTCAATATCCTAAAAACTCATTTGAACCGTTACTTAAGTTTTAATATGATATGTATAGAAGAATTTTTTGCTTTCTAAAGGGGTTTCGAAGAATTCTGGATTTAACAGCATTAAAAGCCAAATCTAACAATACGCGGCCGCCTCGATCTATTCTAGCCTTCGACAGAGGAAGTCTTGTTATATCTGTTGATAATAGGATATACGAACATACGGCTGATGACAAGCTTTTGAAATGCTTTATAATCATATTCCAGAAATACGACCAATGGCTTCATACCCACTTTGTGCGAGGCGATCACTGCAATCATATTTTCTTTAACCCCATTCCATATTATAATTTGATAATGAACAAAAAAAGGTGAAATGGCGTGAAATCGAAAGACGTTATTAAAATATTAAACGTGTTCTAAATTCAAAATAATTCAAAAGTTAAAAAAGGGAAAAGTTTTACTAAAACAGTATTTATGGCCAGGCTAGCTATATTAAGTAAACTTATTTAATCAATTAATACCTTTAGAAAAAAACACTGTCAATATTTCATGAATGTACACATTTTGACAAAATTTAAATCAACTGCTGGTGTTTTTCGAATGCTGAACAAGATAAGTTTTTCCATATTTTTGTAGTGCTTTACCAATTTTAAATAAAAGGTTTAAGCAATTTTTAAAAGATTTTTTTTTCTGTTTTATACGAGAAGCTCATAGATGAAACTGATTTATTTATAAAAATGTTATAATATTTTATTTAAAAATATAAGGTGAATCTGATTAATGTAATAGGAATTATTCTCTAATCTGAGGAATCTCATTTCGCTTCTTGTGTATAAACTGGATAGCTGTTATTTAGTACCGCTATAATTAAATGAAACGTTCTAACCGAATCGTCATTTTTTGTATTAAAATGTAAGTGTTTGTTCAGAAAAACTATAAGTTATGAAAATATATTCATATAATCACGGAACTTATAATTTTTGTGTTAATAGACTTTTGTTTTAAATCTTTTGACCGGTACGATGACATCGTTGTGTGACGTTTGAATTAACCAATGATGTATAATGAAATATGTTCCTAAAGCAACAACAAACATTTCTGATGAAAAAACTGACCTTTAACTACTGACCTTCAACTATTAGAAAAAAGTGCACTTAATTTTTAGAGCATAGGCGATTGCATCCCAAAACATGGATGCATATTAACATGTTAGTTTACTGATGTAACCGAGACACATACTCTGTTTTTAATATGTTCCTTTATGTTTATTTTATTTTTTAAACGCTAACCTTTATGTTAGATAAACATATAACACAAAAGGATCAACACGGAAATCCGAAGCAATTATTTGAAGATCTTAAAAATATTTCTTCCGAGTTGGAATCGAACCCACGACCTGTGACGCCGCAATCAATGTCTTAATATCTGCGCCATACAGTCAACGAAAACTTTTAAACGCTAACCTTTATGTTAGACAAACATTTATCACACAAGAATCCACACCGCCATCAGAAACAATTATTTGTAGATCTTAAAATATTTTTCCGGATGGGAATCGAACTCACGGCCTGCGCTGCCGCCGTCAACGTCTTAATATCTGCGCCATACATTCAACGAAAACTGCGTAGTATATAATGTAAAGGTGCTTTTTAATGCTACACTTTACTTCGTTGCAAAAAACTTGGGACGGCCTGAATGATACCAATTCTTCAAATTTATATGACATCAAAATATTCAAATTTTGACTTCCTATTTCACCTGACATTAACTTACATAATTCTGTCTGTTGGTATTTCATTGATATATTTTAAAGTTTATTAGAAAATCTGAAATATGAAAATTCAGCCGCTAATGATAACTTAAGGGGCACCTAGTTTTAATTTAATTGACAAAATAGTTAATATTTTAAGGCACTAAGAACAGGTGAGTATTACACTTCAATGCTAATAAAATTTTAACCCAAAAGAATTGTGAAAAATCTTAGCCGTATTACTCATTTTAGTAATTTGTTACAGAATACCCCTTTATGAAAAGAAAGTTCTAACTTAATCATTAGAAGAACTGTAATTTTTTTTTTCAATTTTGAAAAAACTCTAGAATACACGTTATTAATGTGTTTATTGATTTCGTACGTATTTCTTAACAGTTACGTGTTATACGAAAATATAAAATAAATATAATAAAAAGTATCAACGCAAAATAAAGTTTAGCGTATGCTGTTTAAAATAAAACCTATCAAGTAAATTGTGCATGTTTCAAATATTAAATGATTATAAAATTCCTGCATCAAAGTCATCAACTTGAAAACCCGGCCAATTTCAATTTAAGTCGGTTATTTAACTTCAGGATTTCTGTTCCGAAAAAAGAATTTCGCAAAGTGCCTCTCTTCAGATTCCGAATCACCGATGAAATCCCTTGGCATCAACTCGGCTCATGTGATTTTTAATCTTACTCAACGTTTGCTATTAAAAATAAAAGAAAGGACAAGCAAATTTATTATCAGCTGAAGTTAATTAATAAGCAGCAAAGAAAGTATGTTTGTGCATGCAAAGATGAACTTTCTTCTGGACATGCACTGATACCAAGTGTCGAATAAAAGTAATAGTGAAAACCGTCTCTAATTTTACATATAATAACATAACCTTTAAGAAGAGAGCCTATTCCTACTTCAAAGGCCGGCAACAAGTCCGAGAAGTAAGCTATAAAAACCAATAATACATTTGAAACAGGCACGGCACGTGATGCTTTAAGTCGAAAGTCGTAAAAATAACCAAATTAAGAATCTCCTCTTTTCGTGAATATTGCATAAACTAAATTAAATATTAAATAATTTCTTAGTAAGTAACCATATATTTATCGAAAAAAGGTAAATAGTTTCTGGTTAACTCCTAACATCCAATCAAAAAATTACTCCATACTCAATACCTACTAAGGACTGGTTTACACAAGTCCTTAGTAGTTATTGAGTAATATTTGGTTTATTTATTGAGGAGTTTAAATGTATTTTTGTCAAGGTACTGTTATCGGTTGTCAAAGTTGGGGCAGGACAACGTCTTCCAGTT
>JAOCPS010628871.1:0-10916 GCA_025505425.1 Graphium colonna | reverse complement strand
TTTACAAAGGGCGGTGGTACTTCCCCGGACGAGCGTGGCCTTAAAAGTGCAGCAAAAGCTGTGAAAGGATGTTATGTATCTGTATTGAATTTAAACTAAAGCTTATCTGAAAATTATAGCCCTTCACTAATTTTATTCCAACTTTTAAAAATTCTTTTCTTTAAAGTATCTACCCATTTTCAAGTTACTAAAGTCAATGTTTCAGTCTGCTGCACAATAATTATCATGTTTGGTTTAATATTATTTATTAATAGATGCCTCAAAATATTTTTCTCATAGAATTCATTATTTATGCCTGCATAACCTGAGACTCACGGCATTTGCATCTTGTATTTTGTATTTATTCTCTTAGAATTTACATAGAATTGAACTGTATTGTATTGTAAAGGTTTTACCTCTTGTGTTGTAGATAACGCTTATATGACATCGTACATCATGCCCTTTTGGTTTTTTCTATAGACAATATTATTTCTACAGACAAATAAATTAAAACCGACTTTAAGCGCCTTAAGTGTCCTTTCGGGAACATGTTTTTTCCGTCATTTTGATTTAAAAGCAAACTACTCAATCGATTTTATTGACCAATTTATGAGACCATTTTAGAAGTATGTGAGTAAGTCTGAACGGGTTCAGTTTAAAAAAGATTTTTAAAAATCGATTCATAAATGGCGGAGATACGCGCGAACATAAAAAAATAGAAAATAGAATTGAAAACCGCCTCCACTTTTGAAGTCGGTTAAAATATAAACCACAAAATTATAATGAATTTTAGTATTACGGAAACGATTGTGTTTATATAAGGTGGTAATACACATAGTAATATTGAGGTTCCCTGTAATAGCTTTGCAGCAAATGCAATAAATCCTATCTGGTTTAAGCTGGCCCCATGTCAGCCATTGAAGCCTTTGAGCGGGACAAGCGTAGTCTATTAATAAGAGGTCTTGTTACGCCGGTTACATGTCCCTTTACACTCGAGTTTCATTACAGCGAAATAATTGAAAATCGTATATCGCTGGATCGCCTGAAAATACAACAATGTTATTACGGAGGGAGTTTCCTATTGTAAAAGCATTTAATTTTTAATTGCATTGTTACAAAATATTGTTTACAATTTGTTTTTAGCGTACTCATGCCCTCAGGCCACGGGCTTATGTGTAACACAATATTCATTCATATAATGTAAAAAATCTTTGTAAGGCTTTCATGAACTTAACAGTTTAAAATGCTATTTTGCATGCAATACTTATAATACTTCCCAAGGTTTGCAAGAATAAGTCTAGATGGTCGATAGTATTACAATTTGGCGACAGACATGCATATAGCAACAAGATGCATAGAAACACAATAACTATGATTAAAGGGAAATCTTTCCCTTTAGGGACCCATATCATATGAAGGATCGCAGAAGAAAATATAATAGCAAAAAATAAAACTACAAGATTTACTTACATAAAAGCAGGTGGATTGAGGAAACAATTGTTGGTAGATATTATTCAATAAACAGATACGTATGATTTTAGTAAATAAAAATATTAATCTATAACAAAAATTTATAAAAAAAAATTCCATGTTATGGGAGAAGGTTTGCCCTGTCCATTTTAAACTTGCTATTCATTTAACTGCATCACTTACCTTACTTTGCACTCTAAGCCAGGCAGCTAAGTAAGATGGCGCAATCTGAAGGAGGCCTACATCATACTGGTGAAAACGGTTAAGTAGAAGAAGAAGAGAGAAGGTTACAATAGGAAATGCAAACCTGCTGTAAGGTAATAACCATCACCTAAATACTCACGAAATCTCGATTGCAATCTAAGGGTTGGTCATAATCCCAAGACCTTATTTACGGGACTGATTGAAAAGCTTTGCAACAAGTCCAAAGTCCAATGCTGGACGTAATGGTGGTCACTGATAAGACGTTCCAGATGTTTTCATAGGGTTTGGTGGGGTAAAAATGTTCTTATCAGCCACAGTTGTTCATACATTAAAAGCCGCATTTTGAACTACGTCCACTACGTCCATATGAACGTTTCATCAATGACCACTACAATCTCCTCCAAGGTGCCAACTATATCGGTCCTGGGCAGCCCGCATCCATCAACTATCCGCCACCTTTCTCAAGTCGTCAGTTAATTCTGCTGATGAAGACAAACCTGATGATATAAGTCGCCAGTCATCACTGAAAATTATTCCTTAAACAAGCATTATAAATTTAGAAGAAATACTTTTTTGCGGATGGTCGTGTGTGGTAATTTATAAAGGCTTATAAGTGCAGCAGAAGCTGTATAAAGCCGTCCTTGCTCTACTAACTGCATCTTAAGCGGAAACTGGGTTCATACACGAACATTAAAAATAGACAATTAACTCTCTAGAAGAATTTTCTGTGCATTCATTTAACTATTAAATATTTTTAGGATATATATTACCTCTAACCGCTTCCATAGCCTAGTGGTATGGGCCCTTGCGTTGTAAACCGGAGGTCGTGGGTTCGAATCCCGTCAGGAAACAATATCTTTGTGTTGTTGTTTCTTGGTTGGATTAGGGCATTGCGGGCTGATCACCCGATTGCCTGAAAAAAAAGATGATCCATGCGTCGAATGGGCATGTAAAAATCGGCCCAGCGCCAGATCTCTCTCTCTCCGGTAGTGTCGGATATCCGACCCATCAGGCTTTGAAGGTTAAGGAACAGAGAGTGTACCTGTGTCTGCGCGTTTACTTGTGCACTATAATATGTCTTGCGCAGTTGGCTGGTCATTCAGTAGATTGGCCGCCGTGACCGACATTTGGTCAGGACTTTTTTCAATATATTTTTACTATTCAATATCTGTTTAACAATTTTTTTAACAACCGACAAAAATGTTCATTTATAATATCAACAATGGCGTATCAAGAAAGAACAAACTGCAATAATAAAACGACGCAAGCCGCAACAAAATGCGCGCCAATTTTACGCGAGACGCAATAACTGTAATTCAATAAAGTGATAGTAGTTACGAAAACGTCCTCGCGTCTTCCTTCTACGTCACGAGTTCGCAGTTGTATGCTGGTCATTGACGATACGTCCATTTGGACGTATTGGCGGAAAATAGTACGAGAGCGAAATATTGCGAAAAATGACACCTTAAATGAACAACTGCAGCTGATATGCAAAAATAATCCCCTCTCACCTGACCTGAAAAAGGTATCTGGAACGTCTCGTCAGTAACCGCCATTATGGTGTCCATTGATGAGCCGTCCAAATGGACGTATTGGCGCGGAATTGGGCGAGAACTATTTAAAATACGACCTTAAATATATGTCCGACTGCGGCTAATACGCAAAATTTACCCGCTCAAATCTCAGGAAGACATCGGGAACGCGTCGTCAGTGACCACCATTATAGTAAATTGTATTATACAACGTGCTAGGAGCCAGTCCAATCTCGATGCGGCCAGATCTTGATTTACACCTACTGCGTATAACAACGGAAGGTCGTTTAAGTGTTGCTTATAAATAATTCGAAAGCGGTATTTGACATTTTTCTTATATTTACATATAATACTCGTTGATATTTTCAAGCGGCTCGAGATACCACCAAATCTATATTAAAATAAAATATCACCTCCATCTTGATCGTATATGTATAGAAAACGAAAAGGAGATATAGAAATATACCCACCCTTTCTTGCAGGGGGACACGTTCCTTTCTTTCTAAGGCTGGTGACGTTCCTCAACAACTCTCTGAGTGTTCTATGGTTATCATTAAGCACCAGGCGAACCATCTGCTTGCTGGGCTACTTATACAAAAAAAAATAAAACAATATATCAACTAAGCTTTAAATTTCATTTAATATTTATTTATTTGATATTTAATGAAATTTAGAATGATAATTAACTATTGTAAAATATTTTAGGTCCGAATTGAATTACTACCAATATACCGTAAGTTTTCTCGTAAGTGTAAGTGTAAGTTGTTTGACAACGCTCCATCTGGATTATTCTCTAATATGAGGACATCTCCTCATATTAGAGAATAATCCAGATGGAGCGTTGTCAAACAAAATAGTCAAAGTGATTGATGCAAACATTTAAAGATGTGTGTTTTGAATTTAAACAATTGTGCTGAATAGTGAATGTTATCTAGAAAAAAAATATATAAAAATGGATTTTAAGTTAATAAATTTATCCATAAAAGTTCTAGGCAGTAATAAAATATAATTTCTACATATTCTATCAAGTTTTAAACCGAATTTGTATATCTCACGAAAAAATTATGTTTGTGGAAAAAATTCATAAACTCAAACCAAACAAAATAATTTTTCACTTGTTATATTCAAAATTGATTGCTCTACAAATAGTTAATGTTAAATTATTATTATACAGACGTAGAAAACTTTTCACAAAATAGTTAGCGCAATTATTTAGGTTGACAAATAATAAAAGAGGCATTTGGTCATGAAAATATTTATATCTCATTTTAATATAATTACAACGGAACGCAATAAACATGTACGAATTTCTTTAGCAGAAAATGAATAACAAATTTTACCGCCTAGCACAATAATAAATTCTAAGATCCTCTTAATTGAGAATAAAAAATAAAATATTTAAATCAATGAAAAATTTTAATTTTTAGAAGTTTACTTTTATAATATTATTTAATAACAGGTAAAGTGAACAAAACAGAAGCAAATAAAATATTTGACTAACACCAAACTTTATACAAATGACGAAGAAGCTAAGTGACGTATTGTCCGCTCAAAGCTTTGTTTCGTACTGATTGGAGATTCTATTTGCCGACTAAAAGTCTATTCACCGCACTGGCATCAATATTCAGTCATTCCGCTCTATTTGGATTATTCTCTAATCCGGAGGTGATGTCACTCAGAAGAGAAATAAACCATATGTTGACACCGTTGCTCGAGTATATAAGTATATTAAGGTACTTTTGAAAACAATTGATTGAATAATTAAAATAAAACGAAAAACAGGTAATATAAGAAATACATGTCTTGTGTGTCTTTGTGTATGTCAATGTAGAATAGTTAAATATTTAATGGTAAAGTCACCACACGTCAGAATACTTATTTGCTATAACCCTAAAATAAGCCAATAAGCACTGAATATTAGAATAATTTAATTAAACAATTTCAAAAAAAAATAACAAAGCATTCTTATAAAGTCGAATTAAAATAATAATCAGCTTAAAGAATAGATTGACAAATTGAATTGTTACGTTATATTTCCGCCATTTTGACAGACCATACCAACACAACAAAACAAACGGTAAAAAACAGAAGCCATGTGACGCAAAACATTCCGTGTCCAATATCACGTTGTCCCTTTTCAGGCGTCGCAATAAGACATACGACCTTCCCAATGTCGCTTTATTTTTTTCTATTGCGCGCCGGAAATTACTCGCTAGCTACGGTATGATATATTTGAATTATGCTGGCAGAAACATGAATATGCTTTTGCTTCGTCTTACACAATAACAATTGAAGAAAGCACTTGTACTTTTTATATGATCTTTTTTTTTTTTCATTTTTATAATGTTACATGTGGTTTTTAATAATATTAGTTATGGAGTTAAATACTAGTATTTGGCTTACTTTATAACAATTTAAAAAATTATTTGTGTGTGTAGCAGTTCATATCATATATCACACACACACACACACACGTGTGTGTGTGTGTGTATGTGTCCAGCTGCAGTCCACTACTGGACATAGGCCTCTCCTATTACACGCCACTGATCTCGATCTTCGACTGCTCGCATCCAGCTCCTGCCAGCCATCCTGCGCAAATCATCCTTCCACCTTGCCTGAGGACGTCCCACACTACGCTTACCGAGACGCGGTCTCCACTCAAGAACTCGTTTACTCCAACGGTTATCGAGCAGTCTCGTGTAGCAGTTCGAGTAACTTTAATATCTTAATCGATATCATTAATAAATATCAGCTTTCTAACGCTCCTCCATATATTTTTCCATCGATTTTGTATTTTAAACCAATAGTAAAATAATAACAATCTAACAATTGAATATTATATAAAAGTTTATGACTGGGGAATCCCCCTATTTGCAAACTACGCAACTTATGCCTATTTTACTGTTCGTGTCGATGTAACCATTATTTCTTTCACAACTATAATATCGCATGCATATATGCATGCGAAGTTGTTTAGTGTTTGTATTATCCTTGTAATGTGTCACGGTAAAATATATATTTAAACTATATGCATAGGGGATCTGTTTTATTAAATGTGATTTACACGTAATTCTTTCTCTGTCTAGATTGCCGATTCGCGTAATACTTACCAGTAGCAAAAACCAATAGTGCTTATCATTAAATATAAATGTACTCTTTTCACTTACCATCTATTTTAAGCGAATTGAAATAATTTACGATACAAGTGGAAACAGGACCTTTAATGTCCTTTATGGGCAATCGAATTTGTCCCCCACAAAATACCCTAATAGAGCACAGCATCAAACATGAGAACGTGCACACAAAACTTGAGATTATTAGCTGTAGGTCATTGTCGGGTTTGTGGAAGCAACCTACGTTAGTCAACTTTGATCATCCATCTGATTATCATTAATAGATTTGAACTTACGATATTCGGCTTACATACAGACGGTCTGGTGAATCACCTTCAATATTTGAGAATATTATATGTGAGGATGATTATAAATAATAAATCTAATATTAAAAGCAAACATTAATTGACCACTGAGTAAACTTAATCGAAAGTTGAGTAATTATTTACAAAAGCCAATGGGCATCTTAGCGGACAGCGGCAAGCTGTGCCGTTTCCGGGTTAATGAACTGCGCCAGCTGGTCATCTATTCTCCACTAGCATTGTGTCCACGCTTTAACAGTTTATCTGGAAATTTGTTGGAAAACTATGCCCCTAATTTTATAACATAAATATGATAAAAATCGAATACCGAGTGCTCTCCTTAAATATCATAGGTGACTCACCAATCACCTTGTATAAGCATTAGCTATAGCTGTAGCCTTCGGGGATTCTTTTTTAAAGAGAAGGAGACAAACTATCAAACGGTTCACCAGATCGTAGGTGATTACCGCCACCCTTGGAACTGGCCACTTCCGTAACACCGGAGAACAAAAAAGTTGCAAGCCTTTGAAATGAGAGTACGCTTGATTCTCGAAAGTCTTTAATTCGTATCGATCCGGAAATACCACTGGCGACAATTGATTCCACAGGGGTGTTGTGCGTGCACAAACACTTCTTGTTAGTCAGGTTAGTCTCAAATGAATATTTATTAATTTCTATTCCTAAACAATTTGTTAAACTAGTATTTTTTGTGTATTCATTTTAATTTTCCCCAAAAATTAAATTAATGATATTAAACAATAGAGTATATAGGTTTAAAGAATGTGCAGTATTTACGCCATTAAATTTATTCTTGAATGAAAACAGCTTGCTATAATGTGACTTGCTACGATAATGCCTTGCTTTACTAATATCAGCGCATCATGTTTTATTATAAATAAGTGTTATTTAATATATTAACATCAAATTTTTGCATTGGAAAAAAGTAAAAAGCTTTTCACCCCAACCTTCTTAAATGAAACGAATAACGAAAATACAAAACAACCAACTCGATGAGATCGTAATGTCGTTATAGAGTCTATATTCCTTTACCTTCTATGGTTCTCAGAACTTCTGTAAAATCATTCATCAATCAAAAACCTCAGTCCATGACCATAAAAACTGTAAAGAGTTCAAAACGTTAGGAGATATTTTTTTTAAATAAACCGCGATAAAATCCGTTATTTTATTTAAAAGGTCGGATATTCGCTTAAGTCTTAGAAATAATATCAGTCAAACTCAGTATAGAGTGGCTCAAATTTTATATTTTTATTTTATAGTTATTTTGTTTTTTCCTACCCGTGACGATGAATGATGTAAAGAGTTAGAAACGTCGCATTTTAAAATTTAAAAATAAACAGCGATAAAATCCGTAAATTAGTTAAACTTAAAATGTCGATTATTCGCGTAAGTTTTAGAAGTTATTTTGTTGTTCTGTTCATGTAACATCACTAACAGTAAGTAGATACTTGGATGAACAATTTCGATTCGACAATACAGATTTCTTTTTAAATAATTTCTATTTTCAAGGAAAACGAAAAAAAGATTTCAATCAAGCACTTTTCGTTTTACTATACAACGCTTTTTCAATCTACGGAGTGGGTTGTTGGAGAAATTCAAACTCTAGGCAGCAATTTAAAGACCTGACCTTTTATTGACCTTTGACCCGATGAGATACGTCGATAGAGCCTATCGAAATACAACGTAATAGAATATAGGGATAAGTGGTTTACGAAATTTTTACACCTTAATAAACTAATTAATATTATAAATGCCATAGTTTTTGTTTCATTCTGTGTAACACTATTACGTCTTTGCTATCTTTTTTTAAGATTTACTTCTTATATTCCCAGGGCCTTTTAAAGCAATAAATTAAGAAAGAAATAGAACCAGATCCTAAACAAATATTTGTAGGCTATACAAATATTCGGGTTCAGAATCGAACCCATTACTTGCGACGCCGCTTCCAACGCCTTAGCAATTGCACCAACCAGTCATTCAGCTCATTAATATGAATGAAATGTGATTTTGCATACGCATTATAGATACTTTTTTCATGAAAAATGTTCTATTAATTTATATATTAAATTTTAAAATATGGTAGAGCATAACATCTTTTCACAGCTTTTGCTGTACTTTTACGGCCGTTCTCGCCCGTTAAGTACCTACCACCGCCCTTTATAAAGTCGGGGAAAGGGTAGACATGGATAGCCATGTTTACCCTTTTCTTTTCAATCATCCCCAAAAATCATGAATACTGTATGCCGACTTTATAAAGGGCGGTGGTATTTCCCCGGGCGAGCTTGGCCGTAAAAGTACAGTAAAATCTGTGAAAAGATGTTATACTCTATCACCTTTAAATGCTTCGCATGATGATTAAAGTAAATCTTGGGAAATTATTTATTTCTTATGTCATTAATTAAATAAATTGATTATTGTTGTTATTTCTTTTCTTATTATCACAAAGTTTATAGACATCTATTTAAGAATGATTTAACTTATTGAAAATCTAGTCTTAAGTCGGAATTTTCACTCGAGTTGCCGAGACTCGAGCACCACTCAAGTGACGAAAAATTCTCCGATTGACTCCTGTAACAAAATCTTACTTGAGTAGCATCACTACTCATGGATATTCCTTTCTTTTCCTTTCCATTCTTTCCCTTCTCAATTTAAAATATGTTTACAACATTTTATCAATTTCATGAAGTATTCCCTACAAAATTCGTAATGCACCATCAATTCTTCGGACATTGTTTCACGAGTCTGTTAAAAATTAACACATTAAATCAGTTCCCTTGCCAACTTTTTCTATAAAAAGTAAATAATCGATATACTGATAAATGTTTTTAAATACACTTGAGTGCTTTGAATTTTTTTTTTGTTTTAGATTAAAATGAACTGGCCGGCAATCTTAGCTTTTTAATTTAGTGTGGTATTTAAAGCAATGGCAGTTGGCACCCATAACAAATAACGTCGCAGCTAACAGATACGTTATAGGGTTGCCACATTATTAAAACTAAAAAAAAGTTATTTTAATTGAAACTATCGTGTATGCAATAAACAGGAATTAAATAAAAAAAATGTGTACCTAATATAAATTGAATGTTATATTTAACTTAGGTACACAGAATCACAGGTATAAAAATAGGCCTGTTCTTTTTCAAAAAAAAGAACTCAAGACTGGTGATAAGTGTTTAAAACCATGCTTATGGCTAATAAGCAATTTTGGCTAAAAGCAAAAAAAGTTAGTTACTTGTACCTTTAATATATAATAATTTTGCTGACTATAATAATTTATAAAGCTGACGGTTCACCTGATGTTAAGTGATCCCATCGCCCATGGACACACAACATCCGAACAGTCGAGAGTGCGTTGTGAACCTGGAAAAACTATAATGTGAACACGTTATAAAAGCATGATCGACTTGACCTCGAGTATCGTGCCAAAGCGGTGTATAAACCGAAAATTGGAAAAATATCAAAAAGTTTCTATATGTAAAAGCAAAATAAGAACTGGCAATAAACACGTGCGAACTGTCACGTGGAAGCCAACGTGGCGGTAATAGGCACTCTTGAGCCATGACTGCGACGCCATGTGCAGTAATACTTTGGATATTTCGCACGTATTTATGCGATGAGAATGCAGTTGGTTAGTCATTTGACCTTGCATTATATTTATTTATAACATAACTTATAGAAATATGTCCTCAGTTTTACTTTTCTATGTTAATGTGCTTGAAACGAATGTTGATAAAAACAATTCGAAATTTAAATTTATTTTTTAATCAAGTTCGTGATCATTTTTTCTAAATGGCTTCCATTAAGAAATTAGGCTCATAAAATACTATGTGTAAGTAATTCAAGGCGTGAATACCTGCCTATATTTATTTAAATATAAAATTTAATTAAATAATGAACTTGGGGATACCACAAAATATTCAGTTCAAAAGTTTTTATTATACCTACAATATTGTCTAATAGCTTATATTATTTAATAGGAAAGTGATCTTAGTGATCTCGTCATCCATAGATATAAATAATAGCCCTCCTGACCGAATTACGGCCACGGCGGTCAAACTCTTCGAGATAAGCCATCAGCGCAGGAGATATTATAGTGCACAAGTGTACACGCAAACACAAGTGCACTCTCTATCCCTTTACTCTCATAGCCCGATGGGACGGATAGACCTCCTTTCCACTGCCATCATCCAATTATTGGTCGTAATATACAACGCGGCAATGACCGAAGGCTTCTTTCCCACAGAGTGGAAGAACGCAGAGGTTATAGGGTTCCTCAAACCCTCCAAACCAGCCACCAA
>JAOCPS010628760.1:0-10917 GCA_025505425.1 Graphium colonna | reverse complement strand
TGGCTAAAACATTTGAATGTTTAGTAAGTAAATATTTAAAGTGGCACATCAAACAACTTATGGGTCAATATCAACATAGGTTTATTGCAAAACGATCTACATTAACCAACCTAATGTCGGTTACCGCACTTGCTAAGCAGCGGCGTCTTAGGTGGTCAGTTCGATTTCCACCCCGAGAAAATAGTTTTATGGCCTACAAATTATTGTATCATATCTAGGCGTTTATCTTCATGTAATTGACGTATATCATGGTCCTTGTAACACAAGACGTTTTTTGATAAGAGAGACGTTTTTTGATAAGAGAGACGTTTTTCCCTAAAATAAATGAGTAAATAAACATAATTATACTTGAACAATTTCCTTACAATTAGCACATCATTAATCTTACATTTTTTTAACGTCACACTAGTTATATTGTTTAGTAAAAAGGATGATTTTCCATTATAGCAGGGTCTGGCTTAAAAGATAACTGGAGTAAATTTATAACCTTTTTAATTTCGACATTTTATTCTTCCGAAAGATATAAAGAAGAAATTACATGAGGACTTTTTTAATGTCATTATTAAAAGCTGAAAAAAATCATATCACGATTACAATGTAAAAATTAAAATGGTAATAAATTTTTAATCTTAAGTCGAAACCGTGAAATTATTATTTTCTTTATTTTATATATAAAAAGTATTGGGATAGTAACACAGTGAGCTCGAGTCATACTTTTAATAACAATTAAAATTTCCTAAATGTATTATTTGAATTTAAGATTTTAATCAACTTTCATATACTTCTTTTGTATAGATTCACTTTTAGTCGTCTGGATCACTGGTCCGGATCTAAAGATACGAACAACAGCTAAGTTTGGGTCCATAGCCAAAATGAAGTCTGATATTTTCTTGATAAAATTATTATTAATATTTATCTCATTTTACTATTTTTTCTAAAGTCAGTCGAAACCTCTTCTAGTGTTTACGTTCACGGGACAGACTAAGTTGTCCGCATACAATGGGTGCGACGAAACAATGTACTTGATGCAAAGAGCCGGTTGAAACGATCGACAACGCGGGTTATAGATTATTTCATATTATCCTTCAATTTAATAATTGTAAAAGATAAAAACAATATCTGGAGGTCTTGACGTGTTAGTATTCAGAATATTAAATCTGTAAATTTTAAATTACTAAGCCTTTGATGATATCCCAGTATCCGTTGAAATTATAATCATTAAATCAAAATCCAATAATTTGACGTTTTTATGCACAAAATTAATCACATAAAATTAGATCCTATTATATGTAATAACTTAAATGTACTAGTCGTTAGAAATTACATACTTTGCCCTTACATATAGAATTATACTGTTCCAGATTCACGTTACTAAATTATTCCTTTGTGTTTATTACTTGTGTTAGATTTTCAAGTTAGAATAACTTAATTATTCTAACTTGAATATCTAGCATTGAGCAAAGAAATATTACGACAAATAAAGTAATACACGTTACACCATTTGTGCTTTCTTAAACCATATTTCGCATGCAAAGATCATTCAGTAAGCTGGATTTAGACTAAATCCGGATCACATTAACTCGTAAATTTCTTGTTATAAAATTTATTTTTCCATTCCCCATTCCAGTAATAAGGGAGCGAAAATGAGTGCGTGTTAACTATTTGTTAGTTTTCTTTACACCACTTTTATTTTACACCAAATTCGTTTTTTAATCAGTTTTTAGCTTGAGTTGTATAATGTCGGCGGAATGCTGATGTTAGAAACGCTCAATTATAATTTTTACTGCCCGCTAAATTTTACTTTTAATTATAACTCTAAATAGAGAAAAATGTCACTAGTAGTAGTAGTACCTCATTGATTATTATTTTGGCGACGTTTGAAATACATATTTTACTATATATTCTAGTGTACACATTACTAGCGTAGAATATGCAAATTTATTAATGTATTTCGAAGTAAATTGAATGTCTCACTCCTCGTTGTGAAAATGATTTGAAGAGATATGGAGTACCCCATACAACTTTCACCGGTACAATTAATTACAAAGTTTCTCTGATGATGCTTAGGATTTTTCTGAGAGGATTTTTACTAACTTGTAAGGTCAGTTATCTATCTAAGTTGGAACATAAAAGAGCAGATCAAGTTTTTTTTTATGGACAGGAAGACATATAAGTATACAGTTCACCTGACGGTAAGCGATCCCGTCGCGCTTAGACACACGCAACATCCGGAGATTAGCGAGTGCGTCGTTAAACTGAGAAATATGATAGAATATGTTTCTTGAATAGGATAGTGTAGGATTAAGAATTTAGGATTTGGATTATGGATTTAGGTTTATTGAATAGGATTAAGGATCTGGAGGGGAAAGGAGTGGAAAAAGTAAAGTATCTACCAAATGACCATCCGGCATCCCCAAAATTTATATTCACCTTATTTTATGCCGACTTCATAAAGCGCACTGTTACCAGTGCGGTACGGCAAGCGCGGTCGTAGAAATGCAAACAAAGCTGTGTAAAGATGTTATGCTGTCCCACCTGTGGCAAGTTAATGTAGGTAAAATGAACGAGGTCGGTACTTTACTATTAGGATGAGGTCATTCACTTCATTCTAGAGTCAAATTTAGCCAGAAAGGTCCTGAAGATCCTACTCATACTGTCATATTAGTTAAGACTGCTGAAAGCTAAATGAAGTTTGTCTCCCTTTAAACTATAGTGATCATCCTGATTTCCTTACCATAAAACAAGCTGTCCGTGTTGGCACACCCAAAATTAAATTTTTTATGGACCACCATAAATGTAGTAGATACAGTCTTGTACCAACAACCAGTGCACTCAAGATAAGAACGCAATCCGGTTTACTCAGTGAATTACAAAGTAAAGATTAGATTTTACCGTTAAAATAATTTTATTTTTCAGGCCTATAATGTTACAACAGCGAAATATAAAAGCGATCAAGTAGAAAGTATAACCTGCCATCAACTTGTTCTGTACCGAGCTCGAATGTGCTTGCTTTATTTTGTACCGATTTGTAACAGATGTATAATTTCTTTTCCTATGTATGTATCTAATTATTTATTTTAGTTTTCATACCGTTTGAAACACCTTTCTACTGAATTTTTTAAACCTCGTATGCAAAATGAATCATGGTTTATTCTGTATTTCTCACTTCAAAATAATACAACATAGTTCAAATAAATTCAAAAATAAATAACTATCCTATGGCGTCAAATACACAGAATAGCCACTTTTACTCAATAATAATTTCACAGATGTGAATCGCTAGGTATCAATCAATAACTTTGCACTAAGGATAGCGCTTTTGCCTAAAAATAATGCAATGTAATATGAATTGCACATGGAAGACAAAACCATGTTTGTGTCCAAAAAGTATGGCCACATATGCAATACTTTTCTTATATCTGGGCTGAGGCACCCCTTTATAAGCTTCTTCTGTTTGCATCCAACGTCGAGCTACTCGAATCGTCATTGACCCATTCTTTCCAATCGATTTGATTCCTTGGCCCTGCGAAGAGACCTTGCATTCTTTATCTCATGTACCATAGGAAGTATTCAGAGAAACTGTTCGGAATATTACCAGCTGCTGAGTTTATATACCGTTCAACGCGACATACCACCAAGTACCATCGTCATCATCTTAATGTTTTGTAGTCCACCACTGTGCGATTTCGCCGACATTTTCTGTTAGACACCTTTGTTTAATTAACTATCGCCAGCGGTATTTCCAGATGTACACGACTTAGGAGCCTTTGAGAAAAGAGCCTACTCGCATCTCTAAGGTCGGTAACGCTTTTGTAACTCCTCTGGCGTTGTAGGACTTCATGGGCGGCCGTGATCATTCACTGAGTCGCTTGCTCGTTTGCTTATTAAAAAAATATTATTTTCAATCAAAATTAAAAATATTTCAGGCTTACATTTTACATACATAAAAAAATTTTGGTAAATTGGACATTGGAAATAAGAGTAATGTTTTTTCTTAATCAAAATATTACAATGGAACGTAGAATTAAATAAAAAAAATTGTGTTGTGTGAATCGATCACAAAATTTAAAATGAGGACTCAAATATAACATAACCTTTGAGTCCCACCATAATCTTTGCTTATACTGTGTCCCAATGTTAAATTGTTACTAAGTATTATGTTAATTTATACCGATGCCCACGACGCAGACATTACCTAGTGTGAGTTACGTAATATACTTTATTAAATTATATGCATTTAGTAACAGCCTATTTTTATATTGTCCCACTGCTGGGCAAAGGCCTCCTCTAGACAAATAGTATAGGGCATAGTCCACCATGCGGCCCAAGTGCGGATTGGCGAACTTCATATATCTCAGAAATATTATTTCTTAGAGATGCAGGTTTCCTCACGATGTTTTCCTTCACCGCAGAGCAGATGGTAAGCTGGCACTTAAAATGGCAATTACAAAATTAACAATTTTATTGATGCCAGCACCAGGATCGAACTCAGCGTCGCCTTGAGTAAACGGAATTGAAGGCAAGCGCCCGGACACTGAGGCCACGGCTACGGCTATGGATATGCATTTATGTAAATGATATAAATATTATTAACATATATGCATATCTTTCCTTCGGAAATACTTTCTCCAAATCTATTAACTTTCACTTAATGAAAAAGCAGTAATCTTGTGTCAAAATATGATAAAAAGAGAACCTAATAAAATTGTAACATTTAATATAATTGCAAAGAAAGCGTTCAATCAGTACCACTAATTGAAAGTTAGTTATCCCCAATATGCTTCATCTGCTAATGATTAAATGCGATGGGAACGCAGGCATGATTTTCCCAGAGGTTACCTGAGCTTCATCGATAAAATCCAATTATAAACCCCCTTTTGCTTCGACTACATTAATTAAGGTTTTCATAAAAGGGGGAACAATAAGTTTGTGTAAAAAATTATCGGTCACATTTGAAGTTGATATTAACATCATTGTTAGCCTCATTTAAAACTTTAAATTTTCAAACGTTTTATGCTTTAATTTATTTCATTGAAATTATTGTCTTATGAAGTTTATCCTAAATATGTGATATAAAAATTTATTAATTTTCAGTTACGATTTTGGTTGAAACAAAAAAAGAAATGGATTTTATTCCGCCCTAACGTAGAAAAGTTCACTATTCTTGTAATGATATGTTAGTTTGAAAAGTTGTCACAAATTTGATATTGAAACAAAAATAACGTATTAAGTTATTAATATACAACATCTTAAGTAATTTTGATCATAAAATAAAAGTACACTACGCTTACCCAGACGCGGTCTCCACTCAAGAAATCATTTCCTCCAACGGTTATCGGTTCCAGGGCTAATATGGCCAGCCCACTGCCATTTCAGCTTGTTAATCCAGTGGGTTACGTCGGTAACCTTGGTTCTCTGCCGGATCACCTCATTTATAATTTAATCGCTAAACGCCTTGCATAGCTCTCTCCATAGCCCGTTGAGTGACTTTAAATTTGTAGCCCAACCGCGCCGTTAATGTCTACGTTTCGGCTCCGTATGTCATGCCGGGTAAGACGCACTGATTAAAGACTTTTGTCTTTAAGCATTGTGAGATCGGCGATGTGAAGACTCAACGTAGTTTTCTAAATGCTGCCCAACTTTGCTGAATTCTCCTATTCACCTCTTCCTCGAAGTTGTTTCTACTTAACTGAATTGTGTGCCCGAGATATACATATACAGCGGCATGCATCGCAATCGATTCCGGTAGTACATGTTCATTGAACATAACCTTGGTTTTGTCCAAGTTCATTCGTAGGCGGATGCGCATAGAAGAGTCAACCAGGTAATTCAGCATCTGTTGTAGGTCATGCAGCGATGACGTGTCGTCAATAAATTCCAAGTAAGAGATGTACTCGGCATTGATGTAAATGCCACGTCATTTCCAGTTCAGCATCTTAAACACATCCTCCATTATATATCTCAACAATTTCGGGGAGATAACATTCCCTTGTCACATACCTCGATGCAACGGTGTAGGTCTTGTTTGCTGATTCTGTATTTGAATGAACATGGTGGCGGCTTTGTAAAGACAACTCATCACTTGGATGTATCGCCAATCTACTTGGCATCGATGCAGGGACTCCATAACTCTGAAATCAGGCCACCTGATGTACTTCCGAGAGGGAGACAAACAATCCGAAGGCGGCATTGGGTTTCTGGTTAATATGTCCCTATCTAACAATATTGTGGAAATGTCTAGTGTGTCCAACAGTGTGGCGTACCTCATCATAAAGTTCACAAGAGGTATGACCTCAAGGTGGTGCAAGTGTACGCACCGACCTTGGCACACTCAAGCGATGAGGTGGAGGATATGTTTATTATTATTATTATTGTTCGATGACATATCAAGGGCCCTTCACTCTACTACCATGACCCATTTCAGCGTTGTTATGGGGGACTTTAAGGCTTAAGTAGAAGTACAAAATTGCAGCGAAACGGTAGTAGGACCCCATGGATATGGAAGCAGAAATCATAGGGGCAAATGCTCGTCGATTTCCTCAATCCTCATTCTTTAAAAAAGCAAGCCCAAAGAAAGTGAACGTGGCAAAGCCCTGACACTAGGACAAAAAATAGGATCGACTTTATCATGGCGGACAAAGAGCATATATTTAGAGACGTCTCCATGATCAATAGGTTTAATATTGGTAGCGATCACCGACTCGTCAGAGACTCTCTGAATATCGACTTCAGAGCTGATTGAGCCCATTTGATGAAGGTCGCGCTCCGACCAACTCTGCTTCAAACTATAATGGGATGTGAAGCGTTCCAATCAAATCTGGAGAACCGATTTGCTGCCATGCCACCTCGAAAATGTAGTTTGAGTTTTGAGGTCTGAGGGAAGAAGGCACGATATTTTGTTAAATACAGCGTAAAGGCAGGAAGTCGAAGCTTTCGGAAGAGACTTTAGGGCTAATGAAGAGACGACGCGTAAACCCGCCCGTCTCTTCGTCAGAAAAACGGACTCTAAACCGAGAGATTAGTAAGCGTGCGAAACGATCTCATATTTTTGGAATTTTAATAATAAAATATTCTTAAATAACAAAAGTTCACATGTCACCGTTGCCTATAGATAGCCGTAAAAGCAGAAAGGTTGTCGGTGTGTTGCCAACATTAGAAAAAAGGTCATTGGGTAATTTTTTTTGAGTCTGATGCCTACAAGTTTAACCTGGTTTATTAATTAGTGACAAAAGGTAATGTACAATATTTTGGTCTTCATCACGCAAAATTAAAATATTGACTTGATATTTAATATAAATTAGTAGTTGATTCATATGACCCTGATATATCGTGTTGTTTCATCCATATGAAACGGATATATCTGGATCTAGCTCACGAGATGACCCACATGTGCGGTCGAATGTTGTCCGAAATTATTCCCGTAGTCGTATCTGTGAACGGGTTAACCCCAGTTAGCCTCTCACAATATCTGTGGCGACTGGGACTCCGCCACTGTCAGCTTCTGGCTCAAATGTAGAAAGTGTGCTTCTCGATACCGCCCGTATCGTCCGCAGGTTTTTTTCCCTTGCGCCCTAGCCCTCGGCTGTCTGGTCTACCCTGCCGAGGGCTACCGTCTGGCTGGGCTTTTTTTATTTATTTAAAGTTTATTTTTTGTGTATCTTACATTATTTAATATGATATATATGTATTATTATTTTTTATGTATTGACATGCCAGCCAGACGAGAAAATCTAACTAAATCAACCATAATAATATTTTAGTAGTACCTTACTGTAGTACCTTAAGGAATGTTCGTACCAATTCGTTACTTATAATTTAAGTTATGTTAGTTTATTCAGATTCAGATCTGGATGTTTGTCCACGTGTAATATAAGTTTGTTAATTGCATACAAGACGCAGGTCTTATCATAAGCTTAGCGTTTAAAAATAAATAAAAAACTGAGATATTAGGACATCTACGACTTACCGATAAACCTCGAATAATCTGCATGCCGGTTTAAAGTGTAATGTTTTTTATTAAATAATAAAACAATATAGATTTATTTAACATAATTATTATAAAATAAAAAATCTAAGCATTTAACAAAAATATTTTTAACAAGTATTTAATGGTACATAATAAAACATGTACATAATCGGTCTAACATATATTTATATGTTATTAGTAACCTATTATTGAAAACTTATAATTAACCTTTATGTAGTTTTATCATTTTGCTAATTATATTGTAGCTGTAAGTTTCTGAAAAATGTAAAATAAAACAAACGTTAAGATTTTAAACATAGTTATGTAAGTCACACAAATGAAACGTCACAATAGGAATGTCTTGGGGTCATCCATCATTTCCATGTAACCTTTTAAAGTTCAATCGGAGGTTAATGTTGCAATGATGATGTATGAAGGTTGTCACATTTTGTATAGCACACATTGCGCTAAACAAAATGTCAAAGGCAGTCAAACATATGAAGATACACTTTTAGTGGTTCATCCTTTTTATCAATTTACGTTGTTCGAGCAGATTCTTAAATGTCAGACTAAATCCTGGAAAATAGCAGGTTTTATAAAAAAATCTACAAGAAACTTTTACACTGAAACCATTTCGTACAAGCTATTTAAAATTTTACACATTTTTGGAACAATAATTTATTACTGTGACAGAAAGTATGCATTGTTACTCGTCCTATTTTCCGGACATTGTTGAATGTGAAGATCACTGATTACCAATTATATGCCATAAATACATTGCAATATTTTATGTCCCCGTTAACATTAATAAACGTATATATGTTAAGAGGGAGGGAAATGAGCAGGCGGCTAATCTGATGGTGAGCAACACCAGATAAGTTACAAGAGTGTTGCCGACCTTGATAAGAGTGTGCTCTATTCGTGAAGGTGCGGTAATGTGGCAATGTAGATAACAATACTTAAATTTTTGAATGGTAGAGCATAATATATTTTCATAGATTTTGATGAACTTCTACGGCCAAGCTCGCCCGGGGAAGTACCATTGCCCTTTACAAAGTTGGCATAAAATAAAGCACACATGGCTTTTGGGGTTGCTGGATGGCCATTCCTAGCCTCTTCTTATCTCATTCTTTTCCCTTCTAAATTCTTAACTCCGACCCTATCTAATATTAAATCCAATTTCCTATGTTAACAACACACTCACGATTCTACGGATGTCGTGTGTGTCTATGGGCAAATTTATCGTCTAACATCAGATAAATCGTCTGCTCGTTTGTCTTGGTTTCCATAAAAAATAATTTGTTAAAATACATTAATATAGTTGATGTCACAATCATCCTGACTTTGCTTGGAATGTTTTCCCTAGACAATGGTATTTGCCTGTAAATCTATTCAATATAGCAGATCCAGTTATGGATTTACGTTTAGAGGAAAACTAATAAATTTGCTTGTATGCAGCATTCGCTTAGTTAATTTATTGACTGCAGTTTGGCCCTGCCCTTTATTGTTTAGTGGTGGTTTAACATCGGAAAAAGTTTTGTAAATTTAATCAAGGCGCAAATAGGTGATCCTAACAATTGAAGAAATTTCGGTACGTTGTAAAAAAATTATTTTCAATTAATAATTGAAACAAATGGCATTATACTTTCTGCAAAATTTAAACATTTAAAAAAATTGTTTAAAAAATACTTATAACTAGCTATTCGCTGCTATTCCAACAGCGTATTTTTTCTTTGTTTTTGAAATATTTTATATTCATGCTCCGCTCCCATTTGTTAAAACGTGAAAAATTTAATTGGGATATCCGAAACTAAAATAATTTTTCATTTCGCACCTGTAATTCATGAAATTAATGCGTTCAATTAAACAAATAACCTCTTTAACCATATAATGTTAGTATAGATAAACAAAAATAAGTGAAGGTAAATATCCTATTTTATTATTATAATATTTAGTTATTTTATGTTTATAATTCACATCTGCGATATGTGATTCCAAAAAGTATAATGCGTGGAAGAACACAGAACACAGTGGTGGACTGCCAACCGTCAAACTGGTAGCGATGCTACTTGGTGGTATGTTGCGTTGTAAGGTGTGCAAACTCAGCAGCAGTTATTTATTATTCCAAGCAATTCCTCATAACATTCCCATTCCCTAAGGTATATGCGATAAAGAATGTTAAGAGAGGCAATGTGTCTTTGCAGTTCCAGATAGCTAAACCGGTACAAAGATCGGAAGGTACTGGATCAAATGGAGGAAGCTGGTAAAGAGATTTTCAGAAATGAGAAAAGTATTCCGTTCACAGCTGGACTTGCACTTTGTAAGCTTGGTGCGGTGAATCGGCTGGAAATATTGCCTCGCTCTGCTGAGATTATCAAGTTTTTTGTAAAAAAAATCAAAACTTAAATTCAGCGATTGGGCCAAAGTAGGTATATAAAAGCAGATACACTCTCTATGAATCATACAATGAGAGGCAGTGGAATGGCAACCCAGCGTTCCAAAATCTTAAGCTCCGCTGTCTTCGCAGTTCGAAAAATAAGGCAACTTAGCAGACGTCGATACTGCCAGACTTGTTTATTTTAGTTTAGAAATAACTAAAATAAAAAAGTCTGGCAGTATCGAGCATTTCCTCTTATAGTATTTTGCTGTGGGCTAGAGCAGCAGACATAAACACTGTATTTATTTTTCAATAAAGAGCTATTAGGGCGATATATAAAATTGAAGCCCGAAATACTCTTTCACATAATTTAAAAAAAATAAATTTTCTTGCAGTGGCTTCCCAATACATCTTTTGTAATATCGTATTTATCTGTCAAAATTATAATGTATATTTAAAAAAATAGCGATAGACATAAATTTAATACTAGAAATAAGGACAATCTTAGTATCCCAAGTTTTTGTTTACAAATGACGAATAAATCATTTAAGGGGCCCCTTCCAATGCGCTCCTC
>JAOCPS010628540.1:0-10918 GCA_025505425.1 Graphium colonna | reverse complement strand
TTTATTTGAACACTTTTTGCACAAAATAATGTGTACAAAGGCGGGCTTAATGCCGGAGGCATTATCTAACAGCCAACAAAATATATCGTTTCCATCAGTTCCATAGTCCACTAGGAACCTTTATAGTTTCGTCATGTCTGTCTGTCCATCTGTCTCGTACGCCACTTTTGTTTTTGCACCAATTGTCATAAACATTTCTAGAGAAATGCGTATTAAAAATCCAAAACTTGGTTTATAAAGTTATGAAAAAAATCATTTTTTCACCCCATACGACCAAAAGTGATTTAAAATTGACTTACCCCATAGTATGGGATATAGTAGGAAAGGTATTAAAGTGCAATAAGAACTGCCTTGGAACCATGTGAATTAAGCCCCCAGTCTTGAGACATCCTAGTACTTAGTTAAAATTAGAGCGTCCCGCCCCCCTTTTACTATTTTAATTTTACTACAATAATTCTAAAAAATATGTACAGCGGTCACGGTATTATATATAGTTATTTTATATAACTTAAGTATAAACATTCGCCTCAACAAAATGTATGGAGCCGACCGCAAAATGGAATTTGTCCGTATTTATTTTTATCAAGCGGTCGAACCATCGGATGGCTACGAAGTCCTTTCATGTGCGTGCCCGACATTTTGTACATTTTTGCAAGACATTTAGTTAGTCTAGTTAATAAAACAAGGAAAAAAATAATATACTGGGTGTGTAGAAAACAGATTTATTACGATTCTTGTCACTTAAATATAATATTTAAAATATTTACATAAATCGTTTGATTCACAGGTAAACGACAATTTATCGTGTCTTAAATATTTAAAACTCTATACAGAATTTAAATAAGTAATTAAATTAATTCTTAACCCTGTACACACTGCTTAAATTTGGCAACAATTAAGTAACATAAGTTAAGACTTTCTTAGACACTCTTATTATTCTTGATAACATTTTTTACAGTTTGTGTAAAATAAAAATTATTAAATTAAATTGCGCAACAATTATATAAAGCTTTAACAAATTAAAAACACTTTATATAAAATAATAAAAAAAACAATTTGTACAGTGTAAACGCCTTGTGTTAAATATGGAGCAATATTTCGCGGCTATTTATTTCCTATACGTAATATAGTCCGTGATTTTGAACTGATTGAATTCTAAATTCAGTACTTCTCTTTATAACAACTTGTTTTAACTTCTACAACATATTTTCTTGTAAGAACTTCTCCAGTGCGTGATAAAGATGAGGTCTGACTCCAATCAAACCGTGATCTTCATCAGTGTAGCTCTGTAAAAAAACGTTAAACATATCATCTGCTGCAAGCAACTCCGCTTATGAAACTAAAGATAAATTTAAAAAGGAAAACTTACAAGCCCAGCGTTCTCACTTCAACTTCATTCTTTAATTTAAATAAAACTTAATTGAGTATAAAATAAATAATTACAAATGAATAAATTGCCGTATACTATGTAATTATATATAATTAAGTTTTTATTTTATTTTATACTTTACATGCGTATGAACTTGCAAGATATGTCATCTTCAAATGCTTTCAATTGCATCATAGGATAAAAACCGTAGCCTAGAGGTGTAGGCCCTTGCTCTGTTAACCGGGTTTGAATGTCACGGGGGACAATGACTTTGTGTTGTTATTTCTTGGTTGGATTAGGGCAATGCGGGCTGACCACCCGATTGCCTGAAAAGAAAAATGATCCATGCGTCGGATGGTTCTCACCTGTCGTATCGGATATCCATCCCATCGGGCTATGAGAGTATATGCAGAGAGTGCACCTGTGTTTGCGCGTACACTTGTGCACTATAATATCTCCTGCGCAGTTGGCTAATCTCAGATTAGATTGGCCACCGTGGCCGTAATTCAGTCAGAAAGTCTTTATTTAGGATAAAACCAATCAGTCATATTTTGTAATATTAGTTTCAAAACGTTGCTATTAGAACTCGACAGGAAATTGTGCAAAAGTAAGTAATAACCTTTGAATTACATAGTGAAAGTTGAATTCAATTTACCATTTGCGTGAACTGAACATCCTGGCGTTGCAGCAGCCGTGATATCAACATAGCGTGCTGGTAGTGCACGTTGTCGTCCGCCGTCCCGTGGATCAAGAAGTAACGCTTATTACGATATGCATCCACCTGAAAGAATTTTCAGACTTGATCACTGATAATATTTTTAAAATAAGCACTTATTGGTGTTATTACCAATAATGGTATGTGGATACATCAGATATCATCGACACTGAAATATGCTATAGACCAGTGGTTCCAAAATTTTGGTCCACCGCCCCCTTTTAGAAAATATCTTGCCCCCCCTAAAAATATATAACCTACTAAAATAACAGTACCATATATATAATGCTAGAGCCCAGTTTAAACCACTGTTTTGAATGAACGCGAGAAATTAAGCGCCCCTATAAATTGCTTCTGCGCCCACTTTGGGAGCCACTGCTTTAACAAATAAGTTTGACGACCGTATAATTTACACAAATAGATAATAGCACTCACTTACACAAATAAATAACAGATATACTTACAACTTCTTGAGTAAGAAGAGACGAATTGACGTAGGCTAGTGCGTTGTTCTGCGGTGTGTCCATATATCTTTCAGTGTAAATCGTATCTATAACAAAAAAAGGTTTCACTTAGTGTCGTGTGGTATTTAATGATATCGCTCTCTAATAAACTATTTATGTGTAGCGATTTATCCCGAAAATACAAAACTGCGGAAGCGATTTTTCGACAGAGTGAACACTGCCTCAATAGAGTCACGTATGTGTCCACACGTGAGTTTACTAAAGGTGGGATAGGGGCTAAGAATATTTTTATTTCTGTCTATAAAATAGGGTCTACATTCGACTTTGAATATAAATTAGAATTTGTGTAAGTAATATTTGTGGTTTTTCTATAGTCTGATCCGAAACTATACTCCCATATTATAGGATCTTTCTTCTACATGTGTAGCCCTATTGGAGAATACAGTATCAATTAATAAATAGAATTTAAACAACATCCTGTAAATTTATATGTCTATACGAATTGCGGGCTTTTTTCGGAATTTATGGTTATGATTTTCAATTTTTCAGTTATAAACATAAACTCTACCTGCATATACGGAACAAGTGAGCAAAGCCTATGAAGTACAAGCTAACCAGATTTCTGATCCTCTTCACGTATTTTGGTGCAATACTATAGTTTTTTTTTATATTCAAGAAAACAATGATTCGAAAGACTTGAAGATTTCCAAATCGTAAAAGTCTAAAAATACCTTAATTATACATAAACTTAGCCGGTATATGAGTTGTACTTACACAATACATATATAAAAGTAAAGTAAAGTAACAGCCTATTTTCAAATTGTCCCACAGCTGGGCAAAGGTTTCCTCTAGACAGAGGGTATGGGGCATAGTCCACCACACGGCCCAAGTGCAGATTGGCAGACTTCCCATATCCCAAAAAAAATAATTTTTAGATATGCAGGTTTCCTCACGATGTTTTCCTTCACCACAGAGTACGTGGTAAATCAGCACTTTATATTGCAATTAGAAAATTAACAATTTCATTGGTGCCGGGCACCCGAGATCGAACTCAGGTTCGCCTCGAGTAAACAGAATTGAAGGTGAGCGCCCGGACACTGAGCTACCACGGCTTCTATTCGTATATTCGAGTATTTACACCTTATTTGAATAAATACATTTTATTATCTTTATTAAAATATAGTATTTTCTTATGTCTAAGTCAGTTCCTTGCAAAACTATTTGCACAGTTTCCAATCAGTGATTCATATTATGAGAGATGTATGAGACGAACTTAACTCAAAGCTTGTATTGTCGGGTCATCCGGTCTCCAGTTAACTATCAGATAAAAAAATATTTTCAAATCTGTTCATAAGTTACGGAGATATGTGCGAATATTCCCAAATTGTATTATTTATATTTAAGAAATAAAATAATAAGCCGATGTTTTGAAAATTTTATGGGACTTTCTACGAAGAATGCAAAAATACATAAACTGAATTTTGTTATTTTGATTCGAATAAGAACAACCACAGAACCGATTTTCCTGAAAATTTCGTGGAATATTTCCGAAAGAAGACGCTATAAGACAAAAAAAAGTATTTTCAAAATGGCGAATTCGGATCATAAATGGCGGAGATATGCGCGAACGTACATAAAAAAATTGGAATTGAGAATCTTCCTCCTTTTTTGAAGTCGGTTAAAAACTTAAAGACAATACAAGTATAAGCAAACGAATTCAATATAATGATGTGGCTTATCGATGTAGGGGTATGCGATTACCGTAGAAGCGCCAGTCGACGACGGGCGCCACGGCGGCGGCGCAGCGGAACACGTCCCCGCCGCGCGCCAGCGCCAGCGAGGCCGCGTAGCCGCCGTACGACCAGCCCCAGATGCACGTGCGGTTGCCGTCCAACCACGGCAGCTGCTGCTGCAGATGCCTGTAACACATTGTCCTTTGATACTGTTGGGGGTCTTGATTTTTATTTCGACTTCTTCCGAGTTTTGTTTTTCATACCATCATAAACCTCGACATTCGAGCTTCAATCAGATTTAAGAATATTATTAGTTGATGACAGGGTATGGGAATCGAATCCTACATATTCCGATAAAATGTCGAGAAAATCATTTGAAAAATATTAACAAACAGTATTAAGTGTCCAAATAGAGTACGTTTGACATATAATATGAATAAACTAATGAATGTGGTAACTTTAATGGATTATTTTATGAATTTCAACGTTACATTAACCATCCAAAAGAAAGCAATCCATCCCATCCATCCATCACCATCCATGTTGATTTAACGGTTATTAATGTTTAAACTGACTTAGTTTTCTTTTTAAATAATACCTAGACTGCACCATTAAAAATAAGAAATTTTTACTATTTCAAGTAATTTATAATAAATTTAAAAAACTAGTTCAAGCATGCTTCTTTTGACCTTACCCAACTTTGAATTATAAACACGTATTAAACGGATACAACTATAAAAGGGACAGCGTCTTCTCTTCTTACCTGGTAACAGTGATCTGATCATCAACCTCCACCGTTCCCAACCGGCGGTTGAGCGCGAACATGTTCTCAACACCCCTTAATCCGGAGCCGCGACCATCGATGTGAGCCACTGCAATGCCCCAACGGTTCACCAGAGAGGTGCCCCAGTCGATGGTCCATTGCTTCGTCACTAGAGCTGTATCTGGACCGCCGTATCTGTAATTAATAAGGTATACTATATAAACACTACACAATTGTTCATAACATAACAAAAATAGGAAAATGTTGCAAAAGATTAGACCTGCATCGTCCCTACATACGCCACATTTGCGACATTTTAAGTATAATTTTATGTTCAAAAAGGCTTTAAATATACTTATTGTGACCATATGACCTTAAAATATAATTTCAATAAAAGATTTTTCCATAAGTGCGTTAAAATATAACATATTATGAAATATTGTTACTTTAATATTTTGATTGAAAACAACGCCATCTCTTGACCAAGGTTGATAACAACTATTATGTTTTGACGGTGCTCCATTGAGGTAATTCTGGATTCATGGGTCCCATTTTACAATGTCTTTGGCAGCACCAGACATATTTACATTATCTTCAATGCTTTAAAAATTTTAATATTTAATCAGGTTAAATGCGAGACACAGTGTTTTGTGAGACGTTTAGCATGATTTTAGTTAATTCTGTGATCACAAAACTTTGTTAGTTTGCTGAATGTATCTCCAATTATCAGAAATTTCTCATCAGTTCCAAATTCAAATCCATTAAATTCTGTACCACTTAATATGGACATACAATGTCTGTATTAATTATAGTACATCATACGTCAATAGGATTGTCTTATATCTATGCAAATATGAAAATTTGCAATGCAGTAACACTGCAGACGGATATAAGACACACTGCCATCTGGTGTTTCGAATCCTCATTATATTTTACTTAATTTAGGATTGAGACTCATATTCTAAGGAGCAATATAAAGCTACTACTTTGTCTCGGAATCTTTCATATCTCATTTCTTGCATATCAATAAAACACTTACACGTAAACCAACAAAGGAACATTGTTCCTCGACTGATAGTCGTACGGAACTTGGATGTGGACATCGGCTTCGGGCAGTCCAGCGGCAACGGGAACGCTCATCCTTATTGTGGAAGGCAGTCTTCGGTTGGCTAAGAGACCAGCGGTCTCCGCATTGTCGTCCCAAGTTTTGAGCAGTGTACCGTTCTGAGAATAAAAATATTTGGTTTTGTATCTATAGTCTATTATTAAGCAGAGGCCAGTATATGATTTATAACTGGACCTGACTATATTGCATCATCTAATATTTAAAAAAAATCGTTCTTATTTTTATACTAAAAACAATTGAAAGTGCTTTCTACATTTAAATCTGCCGAAGCTTAATCACCAGATACATGTAGCGATCTTATATCTATGTTTATTCAAATTACAATAAAGAAAGCTATCTTTATAACGTCCCAGACGCAGTATCAAACATATTAATGGTAAAAGTCAAAACTGATGATTTTTTAGTATAACGACGTATAACCCGTGCAAGCTTAAATTAATAGCTGTAATAAGATAAATTTAAATTTTTTTTAAAATAAGCTAGGTACCCACTTTATTAAGATAAGAATTACTGGCTGCAAAATTTAACCGCATCAAACATTAAAAAAAGTTAAGCGACACTTACAACGTCATAAATGAAGATCTGCGGCAGGTCCGGTCCGGCGCAATTGATGGTGATCTTCGAGCTGTCGGCGCTGATGGTGGCATCGTTGTACAGGCAGCTGCCGCCGTCGGCACGCTGGATGCCGCAGGTGAAGCAAGTGACTTGGCGCGCCGCGTTCACAGTGTAGATGTGCTGCTCGGCGGAGTCGTCGACGTGCGTCGCTTTGTACCAGCTGTGTATAAAAATCTAAATTTGTTCAACTTCTTCAAACGTGTTAGTTTCACGCATGAAAATTTTCAAGGATCTTCACTTAAAGCTTAAATTTACTCTACAGATTATAAAATTGTATGACCTAAACATCTTCCATTGTCCTAGACTAAAACATTAAATCAAGACATTTTGCTACAATGCATTTATTTTGGAGTTCTGTCTCTATATTCAATTCCTACGAATGAGAAACTTAGGTAAAACCTATAATGTATTAAATTGCTAGTCTTTAATATTTTATTGATTTCCATTATTATAGCTTATTAGTTGAAGATTAAGTTATTAAAAAGAATAAAGAACAATGCCCAAAAGTGGTACCAAAAATTCTCATGCATCAAAATAAAAATGATATAGTAATTATTTTCATAATTTCTTAGGACACTGCGTTTAATGGAATCGATTTTTAACCAGAAAATTTAATTTAAATTATAAAAGTATGAGTTTTGCTTTACCTACATGACATTTGCGCAATCTGTCATAGTGATGCACAATGCAATTGAAGATTTTTTCTATGAATCAATTTTTCGAATTTATGAAATATCTCCGAAACCGTTTTTTTTTAACGAAAATAACTTCTATAGTAGTTAATATAATAAGTCTAGTCTCCAAAAAACATTTTTGAACTTGATGCAACTTGGTAATTTGCCAGATAAAAATGGGCATTGTCGTTTGACAGCTTACATGATGTCGTCGGCAGCCCAAAGTAGGATTTCTGTGACGGTATGCGGTGTGTTTGTCCGGCCAGTCCCAGTCCACAAGTTTGCGTTCACGTCGGAAACTTGAACTATTTGCTTGTACAAAGTATTGTTCACACTCTGTAACAAAAGTACTTTTTTTCAACCAGCAAATTGAACGAAAAACTCATATATCGATGTAAAATTTCGACGTAAAATAAATAAAAGGACTATTTTATTATTTTTCTTGATCTCTTCATTTATTTTTTAATATAACTGTAAAAAATAGAAATTGATTTACAACCAATACATTTAATATTTTATCAATATTGCCTCAAAACTTGTTCAATCATCAAACGACTAAAAATTTCTTTGTTCTTCATCTACTTGATTATGTTTTAGCTCTACAAATTACTAAGGAATTTAAAAAATTTACCGTGACAACAAATGTTTCATATTTTACTAACATCACATTTCACACCTTTTAATGCTTTTTAGCAGGTAACAAGTCCACAACTATATTAATCAAATTAGTAAATGTAAAATTAAACGGATAGCAGCAGCATACTTACCAGCGGAAGTATAGTCACGAAAGAGTTGCCAGCTTCGTTAAACATAATAGGGATGTTGTCAATCCAGCCATTTGCCTCTGTGTATTGGTAAATCTGAAAGATTATTGTATTTATGCTATTAGAAATTTGAAATCAAAACAATTACCAAATAATAACTTTTTCGCACTTTATAATCTTTACCCCATTGTTTGAAGTGACAAAATAATTGTAACCAAAAAAGTTAAATAGTCAGGTTGTTGAAATTTGTTTCATTTTTTTAAGAATATGAACAAAAATTATGATAATATACGCGTTTTAAATTTTTGATAGTTTATAAATATATTTATTCAGATTTATTAATCGAATACGCCCCAGCGGTTTTAAAAATATCATCCCACGTACTTGTGAACATGTGACTTGGGCATAAGTGCAGAGGAGAACACGAAGAGTGGTCTGAACACGGTTGGTCCACATCAAAGCAATTGTGCTATTGTCCACGAAATTCACGGTCTTCAAAATTGGTCTGTAAATAAAACAGATTATGATTACTAATTGCCTACCACATTGATTAAATGCAATATCTTAGATTCGCCCAACTGTATGGATAAGATGTGTATACAATGGTAACCATTTTATAATTATCATAATATTATCTATAAGTATTTTCATTTAGTAAAAATGCAACAATCTCAAAACAGCTTGTATGTTATATTAAGAGTTGAAAGCGGTTAAAAAGATTGAATAAACCATAACAACTATTTGTCAAAAACATTTGAAACGACTTGAAAATAAAAAGAATGATAGTTACTTTGAAGTGATAGGTATTCACTTACTTTGGTATTATGCCGTAGAAACTTAACATTAATATGAATTTATTACGTGTTTTTCCACTTACTCGGCGAGGTCTGTAGGTGCGTTGAACGAGGACTCAATTCCTGAAGCGATGTCTCGGATGGTGACTCTCACGGTAGGATTGGTCGTACCCGACTAGAATCATTGTTGAGTTATTTAATTAAACAACCAAATTTCCCTATCATTTTGTTATAAACACATAATCTTTATTACATAACGCACTACTCGTAAATCATGCAAAGGAAGTCACAGTCAGTCAATGGTGAATATTTTATTTTTATTGTGTTAATCTTCCCACATCTTTAAAAGAACAAAATTGGTACAAAATACGTTTCCTTCCTGAACTTCCTGTATGAATTTTATAATAGTGAGTTTTGTTTTTATCTATAAATTATAATATTATTAATACTCTCTACATCTTTGCATACATATTCCACCTTAGCATGTATGCAACTGAACCCATTTTAAACGACTGGACCGATTTTAAAGATTCTCTATGAATGTGCTTAGAGAGTGTGGATAGTGTCCATGGGCGACAGCTTCACAAACGTCAGATGATCCGTTTGGTCTCTTAACAACTATTCAATATAAAACACTAACATGTAAGTATAAGGGCTTACATGTAAATTTAGTTAATAATAAGTTACCTCTCAAGGTTTTTGTTAAGTTTTGTTATTCTATGTTGCACAACTGTTCTGTGACAGAAAGCAATAAGCAAAGTTATTCAAAACTGGTTCATAAACTTTCTCTTATGCTTGCCTCATAAAACAAAAGAGATAAACGCCTTATGTCAATGCTTACAAATTTAAATATATATCAAATGTGTGAGGTAGCTTAACGAATAAGGTAGTTTAATATTTTCCTAAATGAAGTTACAAATTTTAGAACTGTGATTGGCCGATGGTTATCTTAGAGTCTTCAATCTAGAGATCATCATAGGATTTTTAAAAATAAATAAAAATTTGTTTACGTTACTATGCTAGGCCATTTATTAAGACGGTTTTAATAAAGATTCCGTCTGAGATGATTAATTAATACTACGTAAATAGGTAGGCAAAAACGGATCGGGAGCGTAATATTTTGGCTTCATAAAGTATATTAAAATATTGGACTTTTATCAGCTATTATTTACCGCGACCGGTTGGCACAGTGGCATAGACATTGGTTGCGGCGTCGCAGGTCGTGGGTTCGATGCCCACACGGAGCAAATTTTTGTTCGACCTACAAATAGTTGTTTCGAATCTGGGTGTTGGTCTTTGTGCGATTTATGTTGGGCAGCGTGCTTTTTATAAACTATAACTGTAAACAATATAATATAAAGCTAATATTTATTATATTATATATTAACTACTACTCAATCTATTATTTATGAAGTTCATTTCGTTATTAATCCATATTTACTTCCTAATTTATCACATAACACATCGCGTGTACCTATCACTTTATGTCGACGCACAGGAAACGGAAACAATGCGTCAATGACGCAATCACACATAACATCCGGCACAACTCTCGCCATTTACTCTGTGGCAAGAAAAACACGTATAAAAACTGGAAGCTCGCGGTAATGACATGTGTGATATAAGCTAGTTGTGTCTGGAGCGATACTTGGATTCTTAGTATTGCAATTATCGTGTTCGTTAATGTTGCCAATGCAATACTCTGGTTTTTCTATACATAGACTTATTTAATAGTAGTACTATGCCTACGTAATAGAATAACACCTCAAATTAAAACTACCTATTTAATCTAGTTTAGGGCTATATTGTACTCTTTCTATCAAATCCTTAAAAGAGCTCCAGTTACTTCCATATTGTAAAAGAAACAACGGATTGTACCGGGAGCGCAGGCAGAAGTGAAA
>JAOCPS010628431.1:0-10918 GCA_025505425.1 Graphium colonna | reverse complement strand
GACCGGTCGTCATGGAGATCCTTGGGGGAGGCCTATGTCCTGCAGTGGACGTCTTTCGGCTGAATGGATGGATGGTGCATATCTCCGTCATTTGCGAACCGATTTTAATAATGGTTTTTTGTCTGAAACGATATACTTCTTAAATCGTTTCATGAAACGATTCAAGACAAATCGGTTCAGTTATTATTTAAATAAAAATAATAGTGGAAATATGTTTCGAAACTTTTAAGGCATTTGAAATCGGATTTTGTTCTTTTTGTGAAAATAAACTTGTTAAAGTTATATTACATTTAAAGATACAATAATAATAAAAGTGTGTTGGCATGGTTTGTGAAAATATCTTAATCATATTAAACTGTTTAAACAGTTTAATTTGATTAAGATATTTTTACAACTTTTAAATGAATAAACTAAAACTAACATATTTTCAATTTCATTGCCCATAGAACGTATTAAAGTAACATTTTAAATTAGTATTTTGATCTCAAAGAGTGCTATTGGTAATATATTTATATTTACTCGGTTATCATATTATATATTAATATATAATTATAGTTAATTAATTTAATTATGTGTAATGTATAATTCTTAATTGTGTTTCAAATGATTTTCATAACAATTGCTAAGAAAAAAGGCAGCGCTTTGTGCAACGTAATCCTGAACTTTTATTGTATTCCGATTCCTTAATTCGACCACTCGTTAACTCCACTTCGTTAATTTTAACAAGGGAACCACAAATATTATTAAATTTTTAAACTACATACAAAAAAAGATTTAAATTTATTGCGTTGAAAAAGGAGCATTCAAAAAAATTGATACGATCAAATTTTAGAAAACCATATCTTTATCATCTCCACTTTTTTGACAAAAGAGGAATTAGCTAGTTTGCGAATTAAAGTATCGATTTGTATTACTTTGTGTGTCTAATAAAGAATATTATATTATATGGATAACCTTTAGCTCTCTCTCTCTCTCTAGCTCTCTCTAGCTCTCTCTAGCCACTGTACCATCAATCGATTGTCTAATAACATTCTTCATATTCATGTGTCAGTATTTCTAAAGCAGTGTAGGTAATCCATTTATAGTCACTTACGCTGTTGATAACATATTTCAGTCACTGTACTATAAATAGATTACCTACTAACACTGTTTCTGTTTGTGTGCTCCAAATAGCTGAGTGGGCGTCGATCCTAGCTCTTACGGAACTGCGGTCCACTTTCCTCAGAACATTGGTCCCATGAAAGTTAATACGCCAGCGTAATAGCGCCATCAGAAAACTCTATGTCTACTAGAATAATAGATAGTGATACGCTGAAAATGTTTCACTTTTAATGTCTCTTTACTTCAAATAAGTTTCAAGATTAATTTCAAAGAATTACAAAGACAAACTTCATACAAATATACCTAAAAACTTTTTTTTTTGGTGGATTGATAATCTTTTAATTTTGCAAGTCGATTAAGAAATGAAGCGCAGTGATTGAAGATTACATTTTAATTTTTAATATGTTAAATATTTGTTTCTATACGAATATGCATATATGCAGATAATATCCCCATATGTTCGTATGATAATTCCAAACATCTGCTTCTTGAACTTGACTGAAGAAAGATGCTGTATTAAGACAACCTTAGTGCGTTTTATTTTCGTACAAAAATTAAAAAATTAAATCTTGTTGTATATGAAACTTCTCTTAATATTTTGTATATATTATGATGGATTTTAAGATATAAATGGGCTTAGGTGTAAAATTCAGGTGAATCATATAGTATGCTTCACCAGTACTAATAAATACATTACGTTCATAGTAATACATAATTTATTGACTAATTTTTACAGGAAAGCTATAGCGTTCAATACCAGCCAATCTAACGACGATGGAGAGAAAAACGAGGCAGGTATGTATAAAGTACATAAAATGAACACATATTTAGCGAAAAATTAAGTATTAATATGGATTTATGTATTTAAAAAGAAGTTATGTATATTATGTTAATATATATTACAAACATAATACATAATATAATATACTATATACACTTCCACATAGCATAAGAGAAACAAAAAATATTGTTATTTGTCGCTTGTTATCTTCAAAGCTTAACATATTTTCACATACATAAAGCGATTGCATTAAAACACTTAATAACGAACAAATGAATCTAAGAAAGAAAGTGCTACTGAAGACATTCCAAGATTTTTCAACAGCCATAAATGGACACGAAGATGGGAGTCATAAATATCACTACTGCACTTAAGAATGTTTTACCGCCAGCGCTGAACTAGCAATATACCATTTATTGTGCAAGATTACTTATATATACTCCCTAGCGTATCTTGCTGGCGGAACAAAATATTGACAAGTTTATTTTCACAGGAAATTACAAAATCCGACTTCAAACGCCTTAAAATTGAGCTTTAGAAATATATTTTTTCCGTCACATTGATTTTAAAAACAAACTGCTAATCCGATTTTAAAAAGAAAATCGAAGAACCATTATGGTAGTGTATTCTATCAGATAAAAAAATATTCTTCAAATCAATTCATGAGTTGCGAAGATATGTGCGAACTTTTTAAAACTTTGTTATTTTTATTTAAAAAAACAAACGTAATACGTTTGTTTTTTTTAAATGTTATGACTATTTATGAAAAATGCTCTATCACATAAAAATATAATTTTTAAAATTGGTTTATAAATGACGGAGATGCGCGCAAAAATACATAAAATCAATATTGTTATTTTGATTTCAAAGAAAAACTACTAAACCGATAAGATGAAAAAGATTTTTTAAAATCGGTTCATAAATGTTGGAGATATGCGCGAACGTACATAAAAAACATAAACATTCAAATTGTTCAATAATATTTTTAACTGTTTTCCTTCGTCTTATTTTTATGGCAATGTGAAGAACTTTAACATGTGGTCATGTACTCTGTTACTCAACTAAGAATGTGCACGTCAATGACTTCGAGTTATCAAAGATCTGTCAAAAAGTACGGATTGTAACAAAGTTAAATATTTTTCTTAGTTATCAAAAAAATATGTGACTAATTATGACTACATGGTACCCTCAAAATTTTTGATCGACTTCAAAAAAGGAAAAGGCTCTCTATTTCAATGTTTCTATTGTTTTAGACATGCTTGCACATTCTCCGTCATTGACGACCCGATTTTAAAAATTCTTCTTCTTCAATCTGAATATGAAATGAAATAGTGAGATGAGCGAAAGCGGCGAATAAAAAAATTCTGACTAAAAATAAATATTGTTACATAAAATATGTATTTTGCTGTCCCTACCTATATTTTAGGATTTGACAGCAATGATGCCACAATATGGCGCGGGGTCGTGCATATTCTTTGTTAACTTGCACTATAAGTTGGTATCAAGAATAAACTCTACAAGGTTGTTTTCACAGAACTAAAATAACTAATTTTAAACGCGTAACATATGTACTGGCTTGGCACATTTTTCCATTAATTTCATTTAAAAACAAACTAGAGAATCGATTTTTGTGAAAAAAAAATACAAATCCGAATACATTAAAAAGAGTCTTTAAATTCAGTTTATGAATAAAGATTTACATAAAAAATATAAAAATCACAATTAACAGCATTCTTCTTTTTTTACGTCGGTTAAAAACGTAGCTCCAAGAAGATTCGATTTGCGTTTGATGCGTAGACACTGCGGATTTTTTAATAATACTGTTATACGGATTTTAGTGTGCCATATTTTTTATAATATTCTACGTTTCGTACTTTATAATTTTATTTATCTGCATTAAAAACGCGATAAAATCTGTAAAATATATTCGTTTACAAAGCTTTCTCATACAAATAAAATAAAACATAATTATTTTAGTAATCTATATCAATTGCCTTTTTCTATATGAAGGATTATTAAGAAACGATATCATTAATAATCACTAGGTCGATGTTTAACTTTTTTGAATTTTCAGTTATTTTACCGTCATACCGTAAACTAAAAAATAAAAGGCAAAATAAATTTAGAAAGGACAATACCCATTTTATATGCCATAACGTACCAAGCATTTTTTTTAGAATCGGCTTATTATATTAACCTCTAAAGAAGTTCTTTTCGTAAAGAAAATCCGGGTTTCGAAGATATTGGATAAAATCGAAAAATCGGTTCATAAAAAATTGTTTATATTGCATTCTACATCTCTATGCCAGATTGCGTAAACGTCACGTAGATAAAATTCATACTTTTATAATTGAACTTAAATTTCCTATTCAAAAATAAAATTAAACGCCATGAAGCGTTATGCCGCAAAAACGCATGGAAATTATTAATACATAATTTTGATCATGACGCATGGAACTTTTTGGTAACGCTTTTGGGCATTGTCCTTTCCGTCTACTTAATACATTAATTGTTTATTGATCCATTTTATAGTATAATCATATAACTCAATTCCATTGCCCTTTACAAGCTATTGGTTTTATGTAAATGAAATATAATTAATAACCTGCCATAATTAATACAATAAATTTGACACGAATGCAATGATTTAGCATAAGCATGTAAAATAAACAATAGTGAAAAAGACTTCTTTGACCGTTTATTTATTGCTGTACGTAAACAAACACGCATATGTGTATAAGTTATTTATTTAATCGATTAATAATTTGTATTTATTTATCATTTTATAACACCTCATTAATTTGTATTTAATTAATTATTTACAAATATTAAATCGAACTACTTTTTTAACTATTCAAGTTTTTATTTACGCTTGGTGAAATATAAATTACATATGTATAAATTACCAGCTATTACATGCTTAGATATGTTGACGTATAAACAATATTCTCACTTTTATTATAAATAGATTTATGATATAATATAATTTTAGGAGATTTTTTTTTATTAACTTGATCCTACACCACCCATGAAACTGTGAAATCATATCAAATTAGCACAAGTTTTGTGTAATGCACGTAAAAACATTCACTTCGTGTGTATACATACACAGACAAAATTCTATAAAAAATGTTTTGTAATATGTAGCTGTCATAAAGAAGGTTTATATTAATTTATGCCCGAATCAAAAAAGAAGGAAAGTTCTCAATTCGAATGTTTCTATGTTTTTTTTATGTATGTTCCAAGATATCTCAGTCATTTATGGACCGATTTTAAAAATTATTTTTGTATTTAATAGGGTATACTTCCAAATAGTCCCATAAATTTTCAGAAAAATTGGATTTGTAGTTTGTTTTTAATATCAAAATAACGGAAAAGATATATTTAGAAAGTACACTTTTAAGACGTTTGAAGTCGGGTTTGTAACATTCTGTGAAAATGAACTTGTTGGTGTTTCTAATTCTTTTATATTTAGGCACGTCCGTATTTGCATCATTTATGTACTGGTTTCAAATATTATTTTTGTATGTTATCGGGTAAACTTTCGAAACGATCTTATAAACTTTAAAAAAATCAATTCAATAGATTGTTTGTTAAACATATTAACGAAAAAACTATCTGTCGAAAGTACACTTTTGAGGCGTTCGAAGACGGTTTTTGTAATGTGAAAATGAGAAAATTAATATCATGAATATTTTACATTTGCCAAGTTAATGTTGGTAGCGTGCAGAGGCGAAGTTTTCTCAAGAAAGTGTCGTAAAGATCAAGTTATGTCTCAAAAATACATCTTTATTTTATTGAGAAAAAACAAAGAATGTTTCAATATAAAATTGAACAAAACTTAAATAAAAGTACTTTATTTATTTTGAGATGACATTTTTTTATTCCTATGTTAGATTTTTTTCCACTGACGTTAGGTCTGCAGCTGTTATGTTTTCTACCTCTATTAGTTTGGATTTTATTGAGTTAGGATATTATTTCAATTATATTATATAAATTGATTCAGTATAGCTTTGAAACAAAAGAAATATTTATAAAGTAAAACTAACTTTATCATTACTTTTCGAGTACTGAGAGTCATGGCGTTGGATAGCCCAAACTATTCTTCATCTATCTAGCTATCATAGATTTTTTTTTTATTAATGTAGACTATTATCTGACATTAGTATTCTAAGGAAACAAACAAACTTTTACGGTTTATTATAAATAACTATTTTAAAAAAACACGTCATTTGCCCACTTCACAAAGTGTTAGAAAAATTACGTTGATTTCTAAATTAATTATGAACAATGATTAATGAATTTCAGTTTTATTGTTTAATAACTTTATATGTCCCTAAAAATAATTTAGATTAAATAGTCGGAGTTTAATCTCAATTACTTGAACATAAATTTGTGGCGCAAAAAAATTGACGTGGAACGAGACCTCAAAAAAATCAACTTCAAGACCTGAAAACATCAAATGCGATGTAGACCTGCATGGAGAAATTAACTAAACCAGACCAGATCCACCCGTGGCTGTAAAGCTTTAGATGGTGATGATGGTGAAGATGTAAAAAAATCACACCTACTGCCGTTTTTATTTATTTATTTAAACTTTACTGCTATACTTATATTGCTAACTTCATACAATTGGCGGACTTAATGCCATTTAAGCATTGTCTACCAATCAACCTTGGGCGTGGAGAGATTGTGGTACAATATACTAAAAATATGACAGTTAAAATATTACTTAAATATGTCTTTAAAATACCTCGTAGTAAAATTACAATATATAGCATAATTATTAATACATCAAACTAAATATACACATATCAGCGAAATATACAACAAGCACACATGTCCATACATAATAACGTTAGTGTCACGCTTCTACATGCACCATTTTAATAAATTTTATTGCAGTTTAAACAGTAGTCTCTAACTAGCTGTTTGAATGAAATTCTATAAGGAGCTCTTCATATGTCTTCAGATAGGCACTTCAAAAGTAGGTTGAATGGTAAAAGATTTACCGAAAAAATAAGAAGATCAAACATAACATAAACATCCAACATGTAGATCTTTTACTTCTTTATGATGAGTGCCAAGTGTGATAATTATTGAATTCCATGAAATAGGCCGTATTTCGACGAATAAATAAAATTTGATAATGAATTTGATTCCCCAGTGTGAACGCAGCCTTATTCCCGTAATGACTGCTATAGCAATGTCTTGGCTGCTCTAACGAGATCCATTCATTGTGAAACGCACTATAACTTGATGCCTCTCATCAAAGAGTCTCGTGAAGCAGCTCGTTTGCGAACAAAGAGACATTTGACCTCCTTTTTCTCTTAGTCACTAATTATTCGAGAAGACTAATGCATCTACGTTTTGAATAAACTATTAATTGTAAGTTGAAACTTGAAAGTTTTAATGTTTAAGATACAGTTCAAAATTCGTATTGTTAATGAATTTGAATGTTAGTTATTTTCGCAGATAATTCCGAAACTCAAATGCATTCAAAAACAATTTTTATGACACTTATTTTAATAAATATATATGGTTTTTTTACTGAAAACATCGAAACCGACTTCAAATACCTAAAAGATTCGTGAAACATTTTTTTTAAATTATTTTGATTTAAAAAATGAAAACGTTCATCCGATTTTCATGAAAATTATATGGGACCAATTCGATTCTTTCAAATAAGAATTTTGAAAATCGGTTCTTAACTTGCGGAGAATTCGGTAAACATATTTACAACAAAAATATACAATTGAATTGAGAACTTCCTCTTTTACTGAAGTCGATTGAAGCAAGACACTATTACACCATTTTTTTATCAAAACCACCTCAAAAATATAGTCTTCAAAACAAAAGAAAATTAAATCGATTTATAATTGTCGAAGGAAATGTGGCATATATAGAAAAAATAAGAAACACACATTTGAATTGAGAACCTCCTCATTTTTAAAGTCGGTTTAAGATGATTATTACGTAAGTCCTCAAGACTAACACAGTGGTGACGTATAACTATATATTTCGGGCTCTTATTTTCATGAAAGTAGATTTTGTTACTCTTTTTCCTGGTATCTTTTTGTTTTCATTTATTAAAAGTTCTATGTTAAATATGTTTATATCTGTTGGCCAAGTTGTCATATAAAAAATATCTAGAAGTTTTTTTCGGTTTAATGTTACCATATATCTTTTTCGATATATCTTTAACCATTATACTGTTTATAATAATTATTATTTATTTTCTAACCACAATACAGTTCATTTCGTATAAAAGTAAGTCACACAACATAAACACTTATACCTTGTGGGAGATTGGTGCCTAAGCTATGCCAAGTTAAAGGCTTGTATTTTAGGTCAGCAAGTGTACCTTAGGTAGAGGTTACAATTTTTTATATTAAGTTTTTTGGTTTAAATTACTTATATTGCTAAAATAATTAAGCAGACAATTGCAACATTTTATTTAGGTTGTGTTAGCAAGGTTAGTATTTGTGTGTATCTGTGCATGCGTGTGTATGTGGATATGTCAGATTATACATTCATGAATCACCAATTATTATTATGAATAATAAATGATTGGCACTAATGAGTTTATTTTCGTATCATAAAACAGTACTACACGTTGTCTTAAACTATGTAACTAATGAACCGTAATAAACAAAGAAAATTTACATTGACACTAACAAGTAAATAATAAATTCAACGAAAGATAGAACAATCCCAGTTTCGTAATATCATGTAATACCATTACATTTCAGTTTTGAAATGACTGAAAATTATATAATTCTTGGCTGCAGGGAAATAAAAAAACGAGGACAAATAATTGCAGTCAACGCTGAACAAACAGACGATTGTGACATTATTTAGCGGGATAATCGAAATGCAGCTTTTTACACAAGATTCTAAACAAATATTCTTATCTAGCTATTACTAACATCATTGGATATCATGATGGCATGGCAATGGCATAATTTTAACATAACTAATTCCTTTAAAAGGTGTTTACATTACAGTCTGAAAGTATTAGGTTTTTTGTTAGTTTCTTTTTTTAACGGACTTAGAAAAGTAGGAAGTTATATTGTTATGCATGTTCGGGCATAACTTGGTTATTTATTGTAAAGTATATCGTCCGGATTAATCCCACTACATTTACTGAAAAATTAGTCGAGTATTTTATTATTTTTTAAATTTTATTATAAAATAAGAGAAGAAATACATCAGGTAAGTACTTTTCTAAGGGGTTTGAAGTCATAGTTTTTGTAATTTTCTGTAAGATATATTCTTTTTTGTTAAGATATAAAACTATACAAACGAATCTTTTGTGTTAGTTATAACCATCATAGGCATTGAAAAGGAATGACCGAAATATATATCATTGATCACGAATAAAAAATTGTGAAAAAATGGGAGCATAACATCTTTTCACAGCTTTTGGTGCATTTCTACGGCACTCGCCCGAGGAAGTACCACCGCCTTTTATAAAGCCGGCATAAAATAAGTTATGCATGACTTTTCGGGATGCCGGATAACTATATCTATCATTCTCATATCTATCTTTTCCCAGTCCTTTTCCCTACAAGTCCTTAATCTCTTACCCATCCTTTCCAATAAACCTATTCTATCCAATTTCTCAAGTTCACAATGCACTGGTGACTCTCCAGGTGTTACGTGTCTATGGACGACGGGATCGCTTAACATCAGGTAAACCGTCTGCTCGTGCGTCTTCCTTCCCTAAAAAAAATATCAATTGTACTTTTTTTCTCATTTTTGTAAGGTGGTATTATTTCGGTCAATAACGTGATAGTATATGGAGAAAAAGTCACAGACTCTAAGAAAATGTAAAAAAATACTAAAACAATTCTGTGACTACAAAATATATTAAACATATTATATAAATTATGAACAGTTTAGGTTTAAAAGTATGGATAAACATATTCGAGTGGAAGAATACTCAAAGCCGAGTTTAACCGAGGATACTATAGTGTTGAAATATTTACTTATCCGCACTCTGTCTTTTTTTTACTTTTAATGTCTATCCAATGCATGAATAACTTACTTCTTAACCGACTTCAAAAATGAGGAGACAGTATGTACAATTTATATGTATGTTTATCAATTTCTCCGCCGATAACTAGTCAAATTAGCCATAAAGTGGAGTAGTTTCTTTTTTAAACGAAAAAATATGTATCGCATGTTCACCTCTTAGGCATTTGAAGTTGGTTTTTTATTTTTTATTTCATGTAATCGTAATACTTGTTAGGTCAATTTTATATCAAATTTATAAATGCAATAACAAGACATCCTTTCCTAGTTCGATTATTTTAAACACATTCGTTGGGAATCGAACTTACTATTTCCCACTTGTTAAGGCAGAACTTTTACCGCTAGGCCACCAGGGTCGTGCATCCGGTGATTGTATGTGCCATTTTACTTTCACGAATGACGAAACAACTGACACTTGCATTGTTCGCAGTTACTGGTATATGACACATTAGCAAGAGCCGTGTATGTAGAACTAGCTCGTAATTAGTTTGACCAGCTTTACGCCCATTGTTCCACAGGTCATCATTTCATTGTGATACATGGCTTCCATGTCGCATTTTTCACACTGTGTGATTTTAGCGTTGCGTAAATTATCCCCATTTGCATACTAACTAGTCATGAGAAAGGTTTACAGTGACGCTTTCACATACGCAGTATATAATCGTGAAATTCAACTTTTTTATCCAGAGTTATATAAGAACCTGTATGTCCAAAGAAATTTTAAATTTAATTGCAAAACTGTTTGAGATATATCCTTTAAAATAAAGACCTCCTCACCGAATAACTGCCACGGTGGCCAATCTATTTAGATACCAGCCAACTACGCAGGAGATATTATAGTGCAAAAGTGTACGCGCAAACGCAGATGCACTCTCCATTCCTTTACTCTCATAGCCGGATGGGACGAATATTCGACACGACCATAGAGAGATCAGACATAGGACTGATGAAGACGATCCACGATCTATATTTTCAGATATGTATATATATCTGTGTGTC
>JAOCPS010628211.1:0-10921 GCA_025505425.1 Graphium colonna | reverse complement strand
CACCCCAAGGGTAAGAAAACAGGGAATAATTGATTGTTCACTCTCTGATTGTATAGTAAGACTTATGAAAACTTCACAGAGTTGTACTATTATGAAAATTCTTTTTTTTATATGATCTATTATATATATACTGCATATATTCTACAATAGTCTGACAAAATTTTTATAAAAATCGTATGGGTAGTTTGTTTTTAAAATCTAAATACCGCAGTGATATGTTTCGAAAGTAAAGAAAGGCGTCTGAAGTCGGTTTTTGTAATTTTCTGTGAAAATAAATTTGTTTGAGAACGTGTGTCGGTAAAACATATTCTCAAATAAAGTTCTTTATGGTTATCTATATTAATATGTATAGCTTAAGAGATTAAGGCGAGTAATTAAAACTATTCATAAATTTCCCAAAAATAATACCTATAATTTTCAAAAGACAAAACATAAACTTAAGATAGTAACCAACATTTTAAATTTAAGCTGACTAGGAAATTAATCAACAAATATCATAATGGCATACAATGCAGTAGGTTGTGTAACAATTGAAAGCAATCAAATTTTAACGTTCAGTAACAAAAAAAAACAGGTAACTTCGATACTCCGAAAGTTATAAGTTACAAATCGATCGGACCCTAGTATAACCTAAATGCATACCAGATGTAAGTTGTAAAATCAAGACAAAAGCTTAAGAAATTTTAGATTTACTTTTATTGGTTGTCAAAAATATGGGCGGAGTCAGCTGTAATGATCTTATGGAAGCAAAACACTTTGAGAATTGGAAAGCGAGATTCTTTTTGGCGCCCGAGCCGAGGCTCCCCCGGGAGCCCTCGAGCTTAGCCACTCATAAAACGAGGTTTAGGCCCGGCGCCCCGAACGCCACCGGCCACCTAACGTCCGTCGGAGCTGCAGAGGCCCCTCAGGCCAGAAGAGATGACGCCCGCGCCAAAGAAAAAAAAAAGGACGGACAGCTGAGTCTGAACAATACCAGCACAATAATTATAGGATACCTTTCGGGTACGGAATCCTAAAGACGACGATAAATTGTAATAACAATGAGATGAAGATGTCCACCACCTCACTCTGCTCCGTAACGATAATAAGTCAAATGTTTTATATTTATTTAAATTATGTGGGAAATAAAATCCACGTTTTACTATTTCGGTACTTTCAGTTATTAAAAAAATATTCGGCAATTGACAATGGATGGACATAATGGGCTAGACCTTCTTGTATATTGTATACGGTCTAATGCAGTATCTTGTAAAATACCTTTTTTCTTCTGCTTCTATCTCCTAAAATACCTTTTTTTTTCGAGATCAGTGCGCAATTCCGATTCCAAGTCATATTGATTGCAAGTGGGCAAAACACGATTTCATCATGCCTTCCAAATACATCATCTTTTGTTACCCACTTAACCATGGATGCAAAGAATATCGAAAAACTAGCACAACTGAAAAGAAACATTCAAAGTTTCCCGGAATTACTGTCGTTTGAAATTATCATATTTTTGATCGTTTCGCTAATACGCCGTAATATCGACTCTCTTAAATTTCTTCAAAATGATATCTATGAAACTCAATATCTATTCGTTCTACAGTTGACTGCACGAGCAGATAATCGACTGTTCTGAAGAATGCCTCAGCAAAATCGCCGAAGTATTATTTTAATTGCAATCGAAGAACAAGCGCAATACCGTCAAAAATATATTCGTTATATTTATAAATATTATTTAATTTCAAAAGCTACTTCTGATATTTTAGAGGGTCTTAATCAGACTCCAAAAACGTGCTTGCAGTAACTCAATATTTCAAAAGGTATTGACAATTTCGTGTCAAATCTTTTTGTGTCAAATGTTGTGTTCTGTTAAATTACGTACAATTTAAATATAATTGGTTTTAAGATGACGGATAGAGGTATGTATGGTGGCATTTTTAGTTAGTAAGTCTTAAATATATATGTATTTTTTTTAATTTTTATAATGTAGTATTACAAAATAAAACCTTTTATAAAATCGCATTTTCTAGGAGAACCCGGTCTTAATACGTGAAGCAAAGATTTCCTTAAGTCTTTTTACCATAAACAAGCTGACGGAGGTGCAGAAAGCCAATATAGAAATATTGGCTTTCTGCACCCGTCAGCTTGATAGCATATGTATAATCTGAAGCATAAGAAATACATTAAAATATAGAAAAATAGTCATTACACACACTAGCAGGTTTAAACTGTTTTTACACAGCGCGTTCCGAGATACACCTCTAATATGTCGAGAGTTTTTTTCTAAATTACGCAAATTGACAAGTGTGACATTTATTAAAATTACATGACAAGTTTATTTTTACATAAAATTTTTAGAAACCGACATCAAACGCTTTAAAAGTGAACTTTCAAAACCTATATTCTCCGTTACTCTGATTTTAAAAACAAACTACTGATACGACTTTTCTGAAAATTTTATGGGACCATTTCGGAAGTATACCTATCAGATGACAAATTATTTCTAAATTCGGTCCATAAATGACGAAAATACGCTATTTATCAACCGAAGGAGGTCAAAGTTCGACCATTGCAAGATCTCCTGAATTTCTAAAATTGCTAAAATATTTTTTTAATAACATCAAATAATTTATTTCTTTTCGATATAACTATAATTTTCATAAGCGTACTTAACAAAGCCTCTCAATTTTTTCGTATATTCACCCAAGATTGGGCAGTGGACAGATCGGCAATGAGACAGACGCTGTGGGATTGGGTTAGAGATAGAAGATTAGAGAAGGGAAAGGGACCATTGCTGCGGCTGGCAACGTAAGTTTAATTGTTTGGTCCCTCAAGTATAAAAATTGATAAAGTATAAAGATTGATGACCACTGTTGCCGGTTCTCGTATTACGCACCCTGCTCCTGTATTTTTAAAAGTTGTAACGAACTATTGATCTATTGGTGATATAAAAACGCTTTTCTAAAAGAGTAATATTTAAATATCAACACAATGTATGTTTTTGATAATAAACATTTCTATTCATTTATGAAGTCTTACGAGTTCGTCTGGTTGTCCAACCCAACCAATTTGAAAATCATGTGACACTCTTTTTTTCTCAAGTTATACGCGAATATGATTAAACCCTATACATTTCTTATATTAACTTTGTTTCGCATTATCTCAGGTTCCAAATTAGGTGTTCGGTTCGAAGAACACTCATTGTTGTGATGAAATATTTTGAAGTGAAAACTTCTTAAGCATAGTTGTGATTTGAAAGTCGATGAAACGAAAAAGCGACAGTGCGAGCAGGTGTAGTATAAAGTTTGAGAAAAGTTTTTGTATACATTATTTTAAATATTATACGTACACTTATTATAATCAAATTCTTCATCATTTTATAATAAAATTCATATTTTTTATAATAACATTCTTCAAAACCGATGAAAACGAATTCAGAATATTGTCGCGATTATAGAAAACAAAGTTTTTAAAGGTTTCACTTCTACCTCGTGTGAATTGCACAAATGTTTTTTTTAAGTGTTTCTTACGTAAATTTGTTGAGTTGATTGAAAAACTAAATCTTAACAATGCTGCGGAGCGGAACGGATCCATTCGAGGAAATTTAAGACAAGTATTATTTTCACAGAAAATTCCGCAACCTAGTTCAATCGCCTTAGAAGTGAACATTCATTTACAGTTATTTTTATTTAAAATAGAAACTATAAATAAATATAGTCGAACATAGAAAGTCCTCCGTCTTCGTAGACTTTAAAAGAAGTATGTTACAAGTCAGCATCTCTTTCCGTTCAAAAAGGTCTCTACTATAGCTTAAAAAGTCACAGTTTGTTAACTTGTTTTAAACATTCAAAAATCATTTCTACTATTTCATTCGGCAGTAAATAAATATTAGTCCTAGTGAATTCATGCTGCTAATTTTATTATATCTTGAGCAATTTGTTCTTGCATATCCTAATCGCTTATCGAAATCGTCATTATTGATTGCGAATATATGCGAGCCCCAATTCAAAGTAGTTCATGTAGTATGAAAATGATAGAGAAAGATTTTTTTTAACTTAATTATTTTTGATTAGATATATCACATGTAAAACCATTGTATTATCACATGTTGTCTTACCGATGAACTATTTATTTATGAAGCAGTAAACTATTTTGGCCTTTTAAAATTAGGCATATCCTGCTTTGAAATCGATATAGTAAGCAAAATAGTTTATCTAGTTGTTCTAAAGCGAATAGATTGTGGGGTCGAGGCGGGAAAATCAAGTTACCAAATATTGAACTTGATACGGCCCAGATCAACAGTGCAATCTATCATTCAGTTCTAGAAAAAGAATAGAAATACTTCTTGTCTGAAGAAAACTGGCCAACCACGTATCATCAGTCAAGACAAAACAGAATCCTAAAGAAAATAGTAAAAACAAATCGTTGTGTTTGAGCCGGAGAACTCACGATGCAATCGAGGGACATGATTCACAAAGATGTAACAGTTGATATCTGTAAAAGAGTGGTAGAGAGAATGGGTTACAGTTTTTACACCGCTAAAGAGAAACCACTACTGACTGATTAAAAAAGAAAAAGAGGTTGAAGTCTGCTCATGAGCACTTAAATTGGGCTTGTAATCAGTGGTGAAGTAGGTTTTGGAGTGGCGAGTTCAAATTCGAAGTGACTGTCGGTGATTAAAGGAAAAAGTTCATTCGGAACAAAAATGAGGCATTTAGAAAGCCTTGATTGTAGCATTTTTTGTTAACTTTATAGGGTGATATTATCGCTTAGCGATAAAGCCATTTATCATCATACGGATTGCATCAAACGAAAAGTTAAGTTTCCAGCGTCTCTTATGATATGGGGCTGCATGTCCGCAGAAGGTGTGAGTGGGATGCAGTTTATGGATGGCTCTGCGATAATGCTGCGAGATATACATACATTTTGGGAGAAAGTCTACTTCATTCTGCTTAGTCACTCAAACATCAGGATTTCTTAATTTTTCAATAAAATGGTGCTTCCTGCCATACTGCAAGGACAACAAAGACATGGCTACTGTCAAAGAATATCCCTACAATCGAATGGCCATCTATTAGCCCGGAAGTGGAAAATTAAAAAAGTTCTCCGCAAAGATCCATCAAGATCGAAGAGCAACTTAAAGACTATGGCTGTTTAAAAGTCCATCACGCTTGACGAGTGTGTAGCGTTGGTTGCAACAATGCCTCTTCGCATTAAATCTGTCGTTGATAGTAAAGGCGACACAATTTTTACGATATATTTATCACAATATTTTTTTAATTATAATAATTTATTTCACTTATATTTTTTTTAATTATTGAGGTAGTGAAAGAATTTGAAACATGTTAAAATAAAACTTTAAAATGTTAAAAGTGTGGTTTATTTTTTGTACACGTATTGAAGCCGCATCGAAAATGCACGCGCGCGTTGTTTTGTCTGCAAAATATCGGAATAGAAACAGACATGCGGATCTTTGAACAAGTAAAAAAATTAAATGTTATTGAACCAACCTGAGGAAATTTTATTGTTTAAACAAGTGTTTCCGTCAAGAGTTCCGTCAGCATTAGGGGAAATATATATTCAAACAGATATCCAATAAGCGAAGCAAGTTATTTATGCGCTCACAACAATTGCTTCTTTATATGAAACATAAACTTTTAACTTTTATCCTCCGAGTGATTTGTCGAAAGAATGTATTTGGATCGGTATGACACGAACAAACACATGTAAATCATATTTTGCTGAAAATAAATAAAAAACAGGAGTCATATCTTCTTTAAAACCGCTGAAACCAATTTGCACGTTATATTCGGATTTTTCGGATTCCGCACTCTTTTTTTTTGACTCAAATCTGAAAATAATTCACTTTTACTCACCGGAATACTCTGGTGGAGTAATAGTTGCAGTCCTCCTCACTGACTTGTTCCACTACGAGCCTCACGTCGCTGAGAACCATCTTGTGCTGGTCCCCGATGCCGTGGGGCCAATACCAGTGGCACTTGATTTCGTTCTTCTCGATTATTTTGTTGAGCATGAGGATCGCGCGGCTGTTCTGCTCCCACACCATCAGCCAGAAATGGCCCACGGTGGAACCGAGCGGACCTTGTGTCAATATGTACTTCCGGTTCGCCCGGTCCATCTGCCGACCAGATTTTACATTACAATATTGCCCACATTTCTGTCCCTTATTTTGTGTGGTTTAGATTGATGTAAAGATAATAGCATAAGATGAAAAAAAGGCTCGTTCTTTGCCCATCTCTTAATATCGACGGCATAAAACAGAAATGTCGTATTTCGAAAATTGCCCAAAAGTACTTATTGCTATAAAATTATGATGCTGCATTCACTTTTTTTTCTACCTTTCATTCTTTACACCTACATTAGCTGTAACTAGGAAAATATAGGCATTTTACGTTAATAAAATAGATGCGACAATATGTTTAACGAAAAAAACAGCTATGACATTATTTTAATGCTATGGAGATTCACTTTGACGAGATACAGCATTTTTGTCGACGCAATATTTTACTTTACAATAGAAACAGGAGTGTATACGGAGTTTTATAAAAAAGAATTACTACATTTCAAAAATATAATGATATAAGAGCGAAAATAATACTTAAAGTATACGAATACAGTATTATTTGAAACTTAAGCGCTAATACGTTACTCTGGCTGTACCCACTACGTGCGCTCATCCCGTTTTCCCCAACTTACGACAATCCTTACCGGGCGATAATAATACGTGTGCGCTGATCAGAAATCATAACTGTCATCAAGGAAAATAAAATGTCAAAAGCTGGTAAACGCGTCATGTACTTATAGTTAAACAATTCGAGAAAGATAGGTTAAATCATAGATTACAGAATAATCCAGATAGAGCGCAATGATAGAATATTGACGCCAGTGCGATAAATAGACTTTTAGTCTGTAAATAGAATCTCCAATTAGTACGAGACAAAGCTTTGAGCGGAAAATACGTCACTTACTTGTCACGTTTTTTTTTAAATAATGCCGCTTTGTGTTATTAAATCTTGCAAAAACTTTTCCGAAATACTCAAAAAAGTAGACCGAATATCGTTTCAATGGTGAATGTTATTAATTGAACTATTTTATATTATTTTCTTATTTTAATATGTATCGTACATGTGCATGCAAAATGCTTATGGTTGCCAGATAAAATGGGAAAAAATCCCACAAAAAAAAATGAAAAGTAATATGGCTATTCCATATTACATTTGATTATTTTTTGTTTTCGAAAAAATTGCACTTATATATACTTTATCAACAAAAAAAACCGTAAAGTAAGGGCTGCTAAAATATTGCATGACGACTCAATTTTTTTTTTGTCCGAGATAGAACCGAAGATGTTGAAATGTAAAAATTGTTAAAATCCGACACGTATTTGATTTATTTTATCTTCTGTTTTTACTTTTTATTCAATTATATATTCATAGACAGACAAAAATGTATATATAATGTATACCCATTAATTTAACTGGTGTTAGTGAAATATTTTAATTGCTTCTATTTTATTCACTTCAGTTGTGTTTTTTTAAATATTCTTATAAAACTTAACTTTTAAAAATTAAATGCTTTTTTTTTTAATTATGAGGATCTTAGAATTTATTGTTTTGCTAGGCAGTAAAATTTGTTACTAATTTTCTGATAAAGAAATTCTTATATGTTTATGTTTTTATATTATAATAAGATATAAATATTTTCATGAACAAATGCCTCTTTAACTATTTGTCAAGGTAAATAATTGCGCTAAATAACTCGTTAAAAGTTTTCCTCCTCGGTTTATTTTTATAATTTAACATTAACATTTTATTTAAGAAATTCCATTCTTCCTTTTTAATTTTTACACACATTGGAGTGTGCATTTTACAAGTTGGCAACATACAAGTTGTTTACACACGTTGAAATGTGTGCATTAATCACTTTGACCATTTTGTATGACGACGCTCCACCTGAAGTATTCTCTAATCTGAGGGAAAACAAACCAAACATGTTTTTAAGTTTAGTTAAAATTACTCATGACGTATATCGATACCTTAATTCGCAAACCATTGAAGTCAACCGATTTCTCCATTTTTTAATGTGAAAACTACGTTAGCGGCGTTGGGCGACTTTAGGGGTTGACAAAAAAAATTGTTAAACAGGCGTCAAGGACACGTGGTCTGATCGAAAATGCGTAAGACGAAGTTCGGAAGCGTTCAATTTTTAACGTAATCTAAATTGTCATATTTGTGTACGTTAGCGCAACAAACGAAAATTGTATTTTGTAATACATAAATACTAATTATATTATAAATATACTATAATTATAATGTATGTTATAATATTGTTTTTATTTTACGTTCAAGTTTTGACTTTGACTTCCGGAGTGCATTGTAACCCGTTGTTTTTAACTAATAGTGTAAATATTTACTTGATCTGATATTATCATGATTAAATCTCATGTCATTTATTTTCGTCTTCATCGTTGACGATTCCGGTCATATTTTTCCCAATTTCTTGCTTCTGTTACATCAGCTGTTTGTAGTAGAAATTCAAGTTATTTTTAAGTATTACTATTTCAATAAATCTTAATTATTTTAAGAAGATGCCTTAATTTTGTATAATATAAGCTAGTAATGGATGACACCTTCTTAATCCTACCATACACTCAACGTCATCTTAATGCACGTGTTAATTTGGGTTTCGCTACAATTCTTGGAGCTTGATGATTTCCCATTGACTATCTATTTCAAATATTCTTGTCGTAGTTTTTCTATCGTTTATTTTTATGGCAAGGAAGACAAATGAGCAGACGGTCCATCTGGTGTTAAGAGATCCCGTCGCCCATAGAAACGAACGATATCAGAAAACTTTTTAACTTTATTAACTTTAAACCTGTACTGATATGAGTTCCTTTAATATTTTTTTTTATATCATCTGTGATATGTATTAAAAAACATTCTTTTGCCGACTCATTATTGCATTTTGTTTATTGTATAATTAAAATCTATGGTATGACATTTATGTACTAGCGAAATAAAGCAATAGTAACAAGTGCTGCAACCAAACAAATACAAATCGAAGTTGCATATTTACAGGCATACGCATATATAAATCCATGTGCCATGTTGAGATGAAGTATCTATACCAAATTTCAACCTTGTCTTTGTTAATTAACGAGTTATGAATTTTTGAAACAATTTTTTGGCTCTGGTGAAAAATAGGATTATTCGAGATACATCTTTGCCGTCTTTCTTTCTGCCGTCAATATGTACTATATTAACATGTCTCATGTTAATTCATCATATTATAATGATTATATCAACTAATTATATGTTCACGGCTTGTTTTATAAATAAAGTTTTTTTTCTGTGTAAGATACCTACTTAATTTGAATGTTTTTGGAATTAACATATATAGAATATTAGCCAAAGCTCTAAACATATAATTATTCGAAATAACCGATTAGGCCAATAAACAAGAAACTGTAATAATAGGTTATTTAGACACAAAATCAATCAAAATTATGTTATGTTAAAATATCGAAGATTTAATGACAAACACAAAATCTAAAACAAAAATATATCATTAAATTAATCATCCATTACTTTTTTTTAAATACCCTTTTTGAGTACGCACGATCAGAAAGCATCGCGTTCGGAAAGTATTCAAGTTTATTTGGGACGTGATAAAAAAGTATGTTTCATCTGGTGAACAGATGGGTGATGAAGACAGTCTTCTCTCCGGATCTTTATAACTGATTATTATTAAACAAAGCATTATGTCAACATAAGTAAGTTATTTTAACATACAAAAAGTAAATTACCGCAAATGAAATCACTTCAACGTCAACTACTTTTGACGGCAAGTGGATTATTTTCAAAAATTCAAAACCGAAACGCGGGCGATAAAAACATTCGAAATGGGAACGGAATTTATCCAATATCAAAATACGATATTTGAGATGAAATTTTAATGAAATCAATTTTATATATAAAGCGGAAACTCGATATTTTTATTCTCGATTGATTTACACAATTTTCCGATTAAAAATATTGTAGAATGCATTGCATATTGCACCACAATGCCGTAGTAAATTATTATATGATCCCAGTAATAATGAGCGTAATAGTACGATTTTCTATTACGTGGAAATTTATGACTGTGTGGGAGGGTTTTACCTGTGTACTCTATTTTGCTAGTAATTAAAGGCGTGCAGCGCTCCAGATATGCTCAGCTCTTGACCGTCCAAGAGCTCTGCACTTGACCTCAATTCTCTAACAAGTCTTTTGGTCTTTTATATATGATTAGAGCATATTTAGTTAGTTCTAGGAAACAACGGTTCATAAAACACTTAAAAGACATATGCGATTATTATAAAGATAGAAGTAGACTTGTGGCCAAAAGAAAGATTTGAATGAAATTACAAGTTTTTTTTTTTTTATTTAATTACAATAAATTGGCTGCCGGTTGCGTTAAAATAAATATCTAGTACGGGAATTTTTGCGTTTTTTTATTCGGAGGTTTTTGGGACCCCGTTTTCTCATGGAGAAGGAGGCAAATGAGTGAACGGCTCATCAGATGTTATGTGATTACCGCTGCCCTTGGACTCCCGCAACACCAGAGGAGTTACAAGAGCGTTGCCGGCCTTTGAGATATGAGTGCGCTCGTTTCTGCAAGGTCCCAACTTATATCGGTCTGGAAATACCGCTGGCGACAATTTATTCCACAGGGAAGCCGTACGTGGCAGGAAATGACGACGAAATCGCACGGTTGTGGACTGTCAACCATCAAGATGGTGACGATGGTGATTGGTGGTTTTTTTATGATTGTGTATATATGATTTTTACATATCAATAATTATGAAAAACAATTTCGGGTCCTAAAAATTTATGTTAATTTTCAAAATTAACCATCTAAATTTTGTGTACAGGGA
>JAOCPS010628101.1:0-10922 GCA_025505425.1 Graphium colonna | reverse complement strand
ATTCCAGCACCACTTGCACGCACTTATGAAGGAAAAAGGCCAATCTGTTATCGGGAGCTGCGACATCGCTCCTCCGCCGGGAGCCCGATGCCAATACTAACCCAACGGCCACACGCACTCCCCGCCGACTATACTGTACACTCTTCCGACCAACAATGCGCCTTTAACTATTCCAATTTCAAATAACGAGATAGCGACACTGTCGTATTGATAAATCATTATGGTTGAATTAAAGCTAACTCTTCCAACAACTTGTTTAATTGCATATCTCACAAACAACAAGCCAACATACGTAAAACACATCTCTGCATGGCGAAGCATGGCTATGGTGGTTGACCTAATCACAATTTCAGATTAGGATTCGGCGACCCTAAGATTGTTAAGTTAATTTAGCTCCAGCGAAAGGCATTTGTCAATATCTCCCATAATTCTATTTAACGTGGAAGATAATTTCTGGTACATCTTGCGAACGAAAGTTATCCTAAAAATGTTGTTATAGATTAACACACTAAATAATTGAGTGCGTAATATGTATTTTTAAAGGAGCAAGCGACACATCTGATGCTACCATCACCACCGTCCACAGACTCCCGCTACATCGGAGGAGTTACAAGAGCGTTGCCGACCTTTAAAATGGAAGTAGGCTCTCTCTTATGTTGAGAAAAAGTTATTTACAAAGGGTATAGAATAATAGTTCACCACGCGATTTTTACGCATCTCTTACATTTACATGTATCGTAACAATATTTTCTTTATCGTAAAACATGTACCAAATAAGCTCTTCAAAACACAGTCATATAATAGACCCAGAACTGCGTGTGACCATAGTATGGCTCCACCACAAATATTGCGATGCTGATAACATCAACATATTTGCTAGTTCATGTCAACAGGAGATACACTGAGCAGATTGCAACATTGGACCATGAGTGGCATTTAATTGACGACGGCACTCCTTCTGAAATTAAAATTTTATGCACTCGTGGCTGTGCCTTAAATCTTCTTGCCTCTTGTCTTGGTAATGGAATTCAGAAATTTGCCGTAAATAACGTTACTTATTCGGGATCTGCCATGAAAATGGGTGTTACGCAGAGATCAAACTTGGATCCGTTTTTATTTTTTAATATTAATGAATGACCTATGATTTCTTTTTCAGGTACTAAAATTCTATGTCATTATTGACGATACTTCACTTATTTAAGGTATGTGTGTGATGTAATTAACTATGGCGAAATAAATAGTGCACTATGGCATATACTGGTTTACCATTAATAATTTATTATTAAATATCAAAATAACTAAATACAATTCTTTTTTCCTAATGTACGAAGACTAGCTTGTAGTTTGCTATTAAATAAAACCTTTAGTATGAATAATTTCACCATGTTTTTGGGAATAACAATACATTCAAATGTCCAGTGGGGACCCATGTATGTATGTCATCTCTTGCGTGTAGACTGAGCTCCGCTGTTATCGCAGACAGAAATGTTCTGCAGCTAATAGATAATGATCCGACTGGTTTATTTTAGTTATTTCCACAGCATGGTGTCATACGAAAACCCGCCATGGGGCGTGCAGTAAAAAAAAAACTTTAATTATTCTTCAAAAAAGTTTTCGAGAAATCTATAACAACGGAGCTCAAGACACTCTTCGAGACCTTTTCAAAGAAATTAATATACTCACTTTTGCATCACTATGCGTCAATTCCCTTGCCTTTGCCCAGCAGTGGGACATTTAAAAATAGGCTGTTACTTTCCTTTTTTACTTTTATGCGTCAATTCGTCCGCCGTAATCGTAATTCTTATAACAGAAATAGTGCCAGACATACATTCAATACTAGTAATAAGGAAAAAGTATCCTCAACTCTCATCAGCCAGAAGCACATAGGTTCTTTACGACATTGTGTGTGTATATGTACTAAAATTCCACGGTCAATATTAGTCTGCCACTTAATGTTATGGTTAAAATCAAAGTACATTTTTAAATTTAATTATATAATAGCAGGATAATTTTCATATTTTACCAAATGACAAATAATTAGATAAATGTGTTGCAAAATTATAAACCAATTCTATAAAAACAGCAATTGTTGATTTTCTCATTGAAACATCTTAATAGAATGTAATTTTTCAAAAATGTGCTAATCTATTGATGTATGTTCCGGGCAGAACGATGGGTGTCCAGACATTCTAATTTAAGGTCTTTCGTGGAGTATGTCAAGAAACTACAGTTCAGAGACCGAGGGCTGGAGCAATCGACAAGTTTCGGTTGTTTAATGGATAATGCTATGGATATTATGCGTTAAATATGGAAAAACGAACAAGAGCTATTTCCAAGTTAATTTAGACATAATCTTAAATCGATTTTATACCTAAACTTCAACCATCTCTATCCACCCTGTTTAGGTGAATGTGGACTGGGTTGGATTCCTTCTTTTTAACTCGAGTAAAGGTGCAAATAAGATTTAGTGTTACTCGTAGTACATGGAGCAGTTGCGTTTTCGCCAGACGGACGATGAAATTAGTATTCATTTGTATGTTTACATATTATAACCTCAAATGGTTATAATATGTAAACATACTCGGTCTTCGGTCTAATCGTTGCCATTGCAGGGTCGTAAACGGCGATATCTAGCCAATATTTTGGTAAAATATGTGAGGAATATAAAAAGAAAATCTTCGCTTTTGTAAAGCGGTTGTAGGTTTTGCAACATGCGCTTGGTTTCGAGTACCGTTAGGCTGCAACGCGAGGCAAGAGAGTGCGTTTGGCGAGCGGGAGCGGGCAGGTGGGCGCGCGGCCGTTGACGCGGAGGACCTGTTGCCGGAGCGGTTCCGGACCCGTTTCCGAAAGCGCCCCGACGGGTTTTTTCGACACTCGCCTGCGCTCTCGAGGGACCCGCGACCGCTTCCTTGCCACTCTCTGCTCCTGATGCCTCTCGTAGCACCCACTTGCGTCAACCACTAATTGGAACAAGGCGAATGAACACACCTCATCTGAGACACAGTTCTGGAAGCTTAATGCCGTATTATCCGTTCATTTTTAATCTTCAACGTCTTCCATTGAATAACAACAGCTGCACTACCTTAAAATGCTCTATTATTAAAAACTTATACATCAAAATTAGGTAATTAAACATTTACAGTAGCCTATTCTTTATAAAGGCAACAAATAATAGCTTTGAGTGAATCCTATTCTCTTTAACTTCTCCTCAAAACGGAATGAACGAAATAAATCTGTATAAAAGCTGTTTTAATCCTTGTATAATCTAGATAAGATATCTGTAATCTAACAAAAAACGATTATAACAAGTATTCTTTTAAAGAATCTTATTGCAAATAACAATGAAGTAGAAAAAATTGGCCATTAGATTAATCATTTATTTATTTTCTCATCGCGACTCACATTTTGTTAACAAAGAATTTAAACTACGATAGAATAAGAGATAGTACATATTTTACTTATTTGCAACATAAAAGGATAGACTATATTTTTTATACACATCTTTACCACTTTTATTTGAGAAATAAATAAAATTTGTTAGATTTAGACATAAAAGTTGACCGAAACTATAATAAGTTAAAGGATATTCAGTAGAAACGTGTTGAGAGTGGCATCTCCCGGATGCTCCGAATCCATGTCCACACCTAGCTTCTCTTCAACCGAACTAGTTTGAGCGCACAAACAACACTTCAAGGAGCTTGTTTCAGCAAGTGTGAGATGCTAGAGCATAACATCTTTTCACTGCTTTTGCTGCACTTCTACGGCCGCACTCACTCTCGAAGTACCACCGCCCTTTACAAAGTCGGCATAACATAAAGTAGCATGACTTTTGAGGTTGCCGGACGGCCATGTCCTCCAAATTCTTAATCCAGACCCATCCTATCCAATAAACCTATTCTATCCATTTTCCCAGGTTGACAATGCACTCTCCGAATGTTACGTGTGTTCATAGGCGACGGGATCGCTTAGCATCAGGTGAACCGTCCGCTCGTTTGTCTTCCTTTCCATAAACAAAGGTTTGAAGATTAAAAGTAACCGAATATCACAATAAATATCGCATTTGTGATCCGCGTGTGTATCTCCAAAGAAAGCATTATTTAAAAATATAATAAATTTAAAAAGGGAAATGGTGTTTGATTATTTCTTAAGAAAGAAAACCTGTATATATAATTGTAATATAATACTGTATTGACTACAAATTTGTGTATCGACAAAATAATTGTTCTACCGGTTGGATAAAACGTCCTGGCGATCTGGTGACATTCCATAAACTCTTTTTATATACAGGTAACCTGCGAATATAATAACGGAGTTCGCCAACTTTTACCGCGGATTACATTTTCTAGTAGAGAAAACTACATGAACCTGCTCTTTTAATTTTAGTACGCACTAACAGCGGTTATATTCCTCAATCAATGGGTTCGAACCCCAGGCACACGTCCTACTGAAGCCACTCTCCGAAGGTCGTGGGTTTGAATCCCATCGGGAGAACAATGACTTTGTGTTGTTGTTTCTTGGTCGGATTAGGGCAATGTGGGCTGATAACCAGGTCTATAAGAGTGAAGGAACAAAAAGTGCACCTGTGTCTACGCATACACTTGTGCGCCGTAAAATCTCCTGCGCAGTTGGCTGATCCCTAGGTAGATTGGCCGCCGTGACCGAAATTCGGTCAGGAGGATTTTATTTAATACTTTATAATAAAAAAAAACTATTTATTAATTTAATTTTAAAATATCAAATAGAGAAAAAGGTGCATTTGAATTACATATAATAGATTTTGCAGTAAGTACATATGCTTGTACGTAATGTGTTGTTTAAGCGTAGCAACAGTTTGTTCCTGTGCACTACGAAGTACCTTCACAGATAGATATTTATAATAAATAATGCAGTGGCGGCTTCGGGTTACACGCGACTCCGCGGCTCACGGAAACCCGAAGCCCCGGTGCCACGGTGATACGTCACTGGCAGACTAATACTTCAATATTACAAAACAGGTTACAAAATTATAAGTATAGTAACAGCTCATTCTCAAATTGTCCCGCGGCTGCGCAGAGTCCACGGCGCCGCCCCAGTGCGGATTGGCAGACTCCACATATTTCAGGTTTTCACGCGATGATTTTTCACCGCAGAGAACGTGGATCTAAAATTGCAATAAGAAAATTAACAATTTCGTTGGCGCCGACTTCGAGGTTGGAACTCGTCTGGAATAAACAAAAATAAAGTCGAGTGCTTAGCCACTGAGCTACCACGGGTCTCTCAGTGTCGTACTGTCAAGAAAATGCAGAAGTATATACAACGCTACTCATCCACACAAATCCCATTTATTCTAAATTTATTTATTTTTAATTTATTTCTGTTGTAATTTTTTTTAATATAATGTGATCGGATGTGCAATGAAAAATTTCTTTTTATCAATGTAAATGTGCGTCACATATTGAATGCGTTAACAAAAAAACCATATTCACTAAAATATGGAACCAAAATATTTTTGTTTATTTTAGTTGCACATGTTTAGTGAATACGGTTGTATGTGGTGAACCTGTACACAAATAAATAAATTTCGGTACATTAGTAATTCTTCTTCGATCGATACTCTTTTTTTAAACATTTTTATTCCTTAGTTATTTTTAATGTCATATAATAAGTGTTCAACGTACATACGCTCATAAACCTTTTAGGTTATTCGTTTTATCATTTAATACCCATATTATTATTCCTAATATACGTTATTAATTTCTTTACCTGTAGAACCTCAATACTCGTGCAAATTCATGTATTACATACCTTTAATGTGATAAATCTTGAACAATTTAGTTAGGAGCCCAGATTACATTTTTGCACAGGGGCCTTTGGCGACCTAGCTACGCCACTGGGTTCTCTAATAAAAATATGTTTAGACTTAGCGCATCTATTCCAGCGGCTTAGGTCTTGGGGGCTGCGGGATTCTTTTAATTTTAGAAGGCACTTACACCGGTTATATTCTTCAGGTAGTGGGTTCAAATCCAATCCATCGTGCACTCGGAAACTGTTGATTCGCAACCGAAGTCATGGTGTGATTAACTATACTAAAATCTTACTTTTACTCTTGTTTTAATAGGGATATTGTTTCATTTCGTATGTAATAAAAAAAAAAACTATTTTTGTTAATCAAATTTTAAGGCCCTCAAAAAAAAATATATTTAGATCTAGCGCATATACAAACTTTACATTGTCGTCGGTATCGCCTCCCATACAGACATTTGTAACAAATACTCGATCTGAATTGTAGTTATTGCTTCGCCATTATGAAAATACGTTAAATGTCAGACATGTTGCATGCAACAAGATAATAGAGCATGTCTCTTCCTTCCGGGATGCCACCACTAGTGCCCTCATCTTTTTTCTGTAATCTGTGCACTGCTATATTTTATTGAAGCCAGTAAGAGAGTCATTACCTCGGACGGCAGTTTATCAGCATAACCGTCATATCCCTTAGGGACAATACATCATATATACACCTTCAGTAGTCATTTCGGTTCTGGTTCGCACAATTCTCATAACAAGGGCAGCGTTTAAAAAATACTTATGTGACGTTTGTTTTTGGTTGAAATTTGGCAAGTGAGCAGAAGCTTCATTGACGTCTAGTGAAGCCATCGCCCACTACGTCGCCTTAAGGTTTATGAGGTGGTATAGCTTAATATATAATCACAGCTTTTTTCACACTCCTTTTCCCACCAAATCCTTAATCCCGACCCATCCTTTCCAACCTATTCTATCCAATTTCCCAGGATGACGGCGCATTCGTGACTCTCCAGATGTTGCGTGTGTATATGGACGACGGGATTGCTTAACATCAGGTGAACCGTTTACTCATTTGTCTTCCTTTCCATAAAAAAAGGATTGGGAAGGAAATACGCTAGGATTTAATAGGCTAGGCATGGTCGTGCGGTGACTTCATCCATGCACAATTTCATTTATAGTTGTTTTCTATGCAGGATGGCAGTGCTTCAGCTGGCGTGAGGCCTCTTATGCGACCCAAGAGTGGATCTTCGCCACTATTAGCTCGCTTGAGCACTGAAGACGAGAAAGTGTTCCAGTGAACAAACAAAACAGCTTACCTCTCAAACAGTTAACCGTTGCAAGTAGTTTTAAATCTAAGAGTGCTTTTTTTTGTTTGTGCAGGCAATTAATAATTATATTTATAATTTCAAACTCGCAAAATAATTATCGCCGTATAAATTTTTGACTGCTTCTTAAATCGTATTTAAAATCTAAGTCTTTAAAAAAAAAATCCACCCTCCATGTGACATAGCAGTGGGACTCCCTATGTATGGCGTTAACGCCTGTTTCGGCGAGCAATATCAAATTTGTAAAAATATGTTCATACAAAAACACCCCATAACTTTTATTGTAATTAATCTCCTACAATGTTCTGAAATGCCAAATTTGAACATTAAATATGAATACAAAAATATCCATGAAACATGCATAGCTAAATTCATGGGTTTATATTATGATATTTAGAATCAAGAAATGAACCTGGCAGGAGCAAATGAATGAACTAGCGAAAAATATAAACAGCCTGCCGTTTGCGCTGTTCAAACTATCCTCAATAATAAAATGAAGTGCATCAACAACAACAAATTAATTCGTGCCATGTTTTAACTGACTTCAAAAAAAGACGAGGTTCTCAATTCGGATGTTTCTATGTTTGAATATATGTTCTCATGTATCTCCGCCGTTTATGAACCGATTTAATTTTTTTAAGAAATGGTCTACTTCCGAAATGGTCCTATACAAGTTTATTATAACAGAAAATAACAGAAACTGATTTCAAACACCTTAATAGTGTATAATACCTTAATAGGTTATATAGAACTACTATACAGAGTGATTGGTAACTCACCTACGATATTAAAGAATAGCACTTGGTATACGATGGTCAATATATTTATACAATAAAATGAGGGGCATAGTTTTCGTCTAATTTTTCCAATAAATTAATGAAATAAGCCGGTACGCGCGAGGCAACCAACTCGTCCCCCTCCCCCGTCCTCCGTCTCATTCCCGCCACGCCTGCATAGTTCATACGCAATTCAGCTGCCAATTTTGTGCCAAAATCGATGATATAACGGTGTTATTACACTTGGTAACTCCTTTATAAGGTATATGCTAACTCTTTGACGTCTAAGCACAGAAATACAGGCTACAGGTCCACTGCATCTTATCTTAGCGCTAAAATAATAGTGAGGTATTTTCGTATTTATAATATTAACATGTAAAAACCATTGAGTTCTTTATTTCAATAGTAATTTGGATATTGTTTGATCTGACAAAACAATTGAGATGCAATAACGCAAAATAAAGTTATTGTGTGTCTGTAATTGCTGGTTATTTGTGTGCTTCATTATGAATAGCTGTAAGACGCTTGGCAGGCCTGTGAGGCGGTAGCCATGCTCGCGCAGGGAAGTACCACCGCCCTACACCAGTCCGGCATAAAATAAAGTGTGCATGTCTTTTTGGATTGCCGGATGGCAATTCCTTCCCTCTTCTTTTCCCACTCCTTTCCCCTCCAAATCCTTAATATGTTGTCGACCCATCTTATGCAATTAACCGGTTTTATCCAATTTTGTAGCACGACAAGGAACACGTGACTCTCCAGATGGTGTGTCCATGGTCGAGGATCAATTAACATCAGGTGAAAGTCGTAGTCTGTCATCTTTTCCATAATAAGAGGTTATTTCTCTTGTTTTATCCGAAAAACTGCACAAATAAATTATTACCATCCAGTCTTCATTACGCCAATAGTTGTTTTCATTTTGATTTCCGTGAAATCCTATATACAAAAACCATTCACTAATGCAAATAATTTAATAAAAAGTATAAAATACACCGATAAAATCACCGTAGTGACAACATATTTTTAACATAAGCATTCATATTTTTAAATATTTAATCTTAAATAGTTTTTGCTCAATTTAAATTATATTATTGACCTAAATACGAAAGTTCACTTGAGTTATTGAAGATAAGATATCGAAGCAATAACAAAGGGTCAGCGCAAAGTGACACAATGATGCAACTCGGCGGACAGTCGTGTAACTTTTTTATCATAAAATAATTTGATCAATATTTCATACTATCTGCTCTATCCGGCTATGCCCATGACGTTTGAATTTGTTCAAAACCCATTGTATATGTTAATCCAGCCAAAAATTTGTGTGTTCATCCAAATCCATTCTTACATACAAACTCAAATATCTAAACATACAAACTTTCACATTTATGATATCTCGATCGGCGCTTTTACTCTGGATAAGCTAAATAATTAGTTTTTTTTATTTATTTTGATATATTAAAACTTATATTACATGTATATACGTACATTTGTAAGCACGTTTCATCCAGCCTAGTGATAAGTTAGGGTTATGTGGTCTTAAATGACGGGCTTTAATATTCCGAGGGGCAATGACGTCACGTTATTTCAAGTTAACACTACTTAATCGGCTGAGGATATTCGGCTAATCACCTATATATTACACTGTTAACACTCATTAGCCATGAGATTGAGGCCAAAGAATTATTAGCCTTTTCGCGACGTGCTATTTTTCTATTAAGTATGCCCAAGAGAGGCCCCCAAGAGAGGGCAGTTTTCAAGGTTCGCGGAATCGTACGGTCATCGTCGTTATAGCATACATACACTAATTAAGAATGTTGTACTAAATTATAGAAATAAAGGACAATGCGCATTATTGGAATACCGTACTAAGTTGCATCAAGTTCACACCTTTTTTTGATACTAGATGAGTTATATTAACTCCTACAGAAGTTCTTTTTGAAAATACGATTCATCAAATATAGTTTCTATTGCATTCTACATCTGTATAATAGATTGTGCAAACGTCATCTAGGTAAAGCAAAATTCATATATTCATACTTTAAATTAAATTCCTGGTTCAAAAATTAAATCTATGGAGCGTAATGTCGTAAAAAATTATGGAAATAATTACTACATAATTTTGATCTCGATGCATGAGACTTTTTGGTAATGATTTTGGGTATTGTCCTTCGGTAATTATATTCTTGTAGAAAACTACTATTGTCCTTTGGTAATTATATACTTGTAGAAAAATACTTTTTGAAAAAAAAACAAAAGCGGGAATGTACAATCCTCAGCGGGAAAAGGTTAAATTCTGCACCAAGATGAGATTTTTCAATTTGAAGAGTGCGGACGTCGCGTCTGCTGCATCAGCTGATTGCAGCTGTAGCCTTATTGTTTTTATAAATTACTCTTGCGTCATGTCAGTATTAAAAAAAATGTTCCAGATAATTATGTTTGCACTTTAGTATCAGATTGGACATAATTAAGTGTCTCTGCCCATGACCTTTCTGACGTGTCGGACTTATATCCGTCCCGTTGAAGTTCGTTGACGAATAGCCGGTAAACCGGTGCAAAAGTATATAAATATCAACGTTGTTTTAATAAAAAAATGTTTTTATTACAGTTACCGTGTGATGCTGAAAGAACTTCTTGCGGCTGTTAAAACCTTACCGCACTTTAACATTTATTTTTTGGGTCAACCAATCCATCTTCTTACGGAACATTCAGCACTGATTTTGTTGTGTCAGTTCAAAAACCCAAGAAGAAAATGATTCGCTGGATAGAGCAGTTGCAAGATTTGGACTTTATGATAGTACACCGAAGTATAAAAGTTCACACAAATGCAGACCCGATATCGCGCAGGGGCAGGAGGTAAAGGAGAAAAGGGTGATAAGGGCCAGTTCCTTAACTCTCATAGCCCGATGGGACGGATTTCCGACACGACCGGAGACAGATCAGGCGCAGGACCAACTTTTTACTTGCCCTTCCGACGCATGGATCATCTTTCTTTTCGGGCAATCGGGTGATTAGCCCGCATTGCCCTAATCCAACCAAGAAACAA
>JAOCPS010628100.1:0-20033 GCA_025505425.1 Graphium colonna | reverse complement strand
CTATATAGAGTTTTATATATATATAATTTCATAATTCTAATGTAATAATTGAATTTTTAATATTTCGGCTGAAAAACTCTGTAACTGTTGTCATAGTAAATAAATAAAATATGCTGATACTGACAGCTGACAGTGACACACACTCTTGATTTGATATTTAATTTTTTTAGTATCGTTCGTATCGTAATCCTTACCACGATTGTGTTAGCATCATATAATTATTTTGGATATTACTAATGATAATAACTTCAACACAGTCTTTCTTGAAAAAAATTGAGCTTTGTTATAATTTAAAATCTCTTTTAGGTAAATTATAGTTCCTTCAAGATTTTTCATAAGTGTAAATCAACTCCGTTAAAATAATTATGATCTATTCATATAATTCATACTGATATATTATTGCTAATTCATGAAATAATTTAGTTCTAAACGTACATTACTATTGAACAGGTCCAGCTTCCAATTACAGTCGAAGAAAAATGTCTGCTACTGTGCCATTAGACACCATACCAAAAGTAGACATGGATAAATCCGGAGTTTTTAAATACATTTTGTTAAAAGTGTACAATAAGGATAACAAAAATGATACCGTGACTATTGTCAGAGGCTATGCACGTTGCAACTATCATTCAGATATATTTGATGAGGTATAACAATTAATTTAACATACTTGATCCAAATTTGTACTATTTACAGACCCCTATTACTTATCCCCGATACAAGTTCTTCTTCACATCATAATCACTAGACATTTCTTAAAATATTATGTGTTTTCATGCATATATTATTGATTTTTTTTTATTTAATGTAAATCTTGTTTACTCGTGCATTTGTAGCTACACATTTACACCCTATTATTTAACATTTTTTGCATTTATAGGTTCAAGGAAAATTGTCACCACTTGAATTGGAATGTCTTGGTGGAGGCCGTATTTCTCATGATTCAGATTTTAAGAGAATTAAAATATATGGATATTCCCAAGGTTATGGAAAAGCTGATCATGAAGTTGCTGCAAAAATTATCAAAGATTTTTATCCTAAATACACTATAACTATCAGTGATGAAGGTTATTAAAGTAATTTAAAATAACTTTATAAGTTATTTGAAATTACTTTTTACATGAAATGTACTAAATAAGTTAGTTCCCTTTTTGTAAAATGATTTATTGTAAAGATGTATTGATTTATAGGAATTGCAAGTTTATATAAAATTTCATATGTAAAATGTGTATTTTATTCTCTCGCTATTACTTCATGGTCTTTATTCCCTGATAAATTTTGTGTATTCTTGAACATAATCCAACCTTACTTATTTAGAAAACGTCCAGTAGTAACAGAAAGATGACTCAAAAACCATGAAAAAAATATATTTTTCCTTCTAAATTCTCAATTTGGACATAAACAGAACAGACATCATGTCTATATAGGCATAATGTCTGTTCTGTAAGAAGAAGATAACTTGTTAAGAAATAATTATATTTTTGTCATTATCCATAGCAGTTTTTAATGTCAAATCTGTAACTGTTAGGCCCTTTAGATACATATATTTTTCTGACTATGGTCTTAACTAACAACTACCAATAAGACTGACCAGTAACTATTATGGATGTAATATGAGTTAAAACAACGTACACTTTCGTAACTTTGCTAAAAGAATAGAACCATTTAAGGCCTAGTTACAAGGCAAAAACTTTACTCGAAAGGTGAATGTAATAATTTGGTTTTATTTTAACAACCCCAACTCAAGAGCATAGACAGGCTCTTACAAACATTTTGTATGCGCCTTACTGGTAAACTTATGCAGGCTCGTGCGGCGCCTTCAAGATCCCGACGAACCCTTTAGGCTGGTACTGAACGTAGGACTAGAATTCAAATTCAAAATATCTTTATTCACATAGACGCTTACGCATTCTTATGAAACGTCAAATTGATACATTGTCATATTATAAGAGGAAGCTATAATATTAAAGGTAAAGATATTAATGTTCTTGATAAAGCTACCGCCAGCTCGGAAGGCAAATTCTGCTGAGAAGAGCCAGCAAGAAACTCGGTAGTTGCTATTTTAAAATAACAATTCTTACAAACTTATACTACACGTATACAATAGTTTGTTTCTGCCCGTTTAAGAATCAACAGTGTTATTCCCTAATACGCGAATTATCAAGATAATCTTTAATAGTATAGATCGCTTTACGTACAAGTGTATTTCTGACTTTGCTCTTAAATCTATCTAAGGGAAGGCTTTTTTATATTTTTTTTTTGTTGCGGTCTGCTGGCCAGGAGGGCCTCTGCAGATCCGACATCCTTGAGGTGGCTAAACCTCGTTTGAGAGTGACTAACTTGAGGGCTCCTAGAAGAAACCTCGGCTCAAGCCGTCACTCTGCGTGTATTCCCGGATTGGGAGGTCGCCGAGCTCTTCGGTCGCTTCGGTGAACGTTCCATGTAGTGCTCAGACTCAAGGGCCCCCAAGCGGAAACCTCGGCTTGGACTGGCGCTCAATTCGCGTTTACCATTCCGACTCGAGAAGGCCAAACCTCGGCTCGATCGGTTGCTTCTATCGGCCTACGGGGATAGCTACAACTAACATTGCTACCGCATCGGGATGCGTTATTGCTGGGAGAAGAAGCGGTGGTGGAAGAAACTCCATTGTTTTTTATGTAAGCAGAGCATTTGGTCTCTCAATTCGGAAACCATACATCAATGTGAAAACCACATTCCATACATACGATATGTATGGCAGGACTACAAAACAACATGTATAGACTATTCGTAAATATAACTTATTACTTTCGTGAACTAACATCAAGATTAATTACATTTCCTGAATTTGTAACGAATACAGTCGATTGTTTTACCAAGTACTTTTCTATTTATAATAAAGAATGCTATTATAGGCGTATCTTTTCAGTCTGCTCCCCGACATCGTCGGTAGAGGTGAGACGTATATACTAGAACGCGTTTCAAAACTAGGTTTGGCCCAAGACGTATGAGTACTGAGTTTCTCGATAACGTACAAACGCGTATGGCGTATTTAGAAGTATCAGTATCGCATGACATTAACAATCCAATTCGTAGTCGGTAACTCGGTACCTCTCAGTATGTATATATCATCTATGCTCGGTACTACTACTAACAAGAATAAAGATTTGAACTTGTACGCGAAGCGACCGAACGCGTACACACGTAACACTGTACTCGGCTCCTTCCTTCGCAATCAAGTGTGTGAACCTTATTGTCTACTCAGTAAGGAAGATTTTCAATTGTAATAACAATACTCGTAACAGCGAAACGCGTTCGATAAGCTGTGTGAGTGAACTGAAAAGTGCAATGGTAATAGACCTTATTTACGTATTATTAAGACAGTTTTTAGCTATACGTCGTTTCGGTTCGGTTCGTTTATTTTCTAAAAACCTCTAAATACGCCAGCTTTTCTAAGTTTTAAAATATGTGGTGATGTTGTAATAAGCGGAAAGAAAAGATTATTAATTTTAAGTTCGAATCACGTTATTATTATTACAGTCAAATTAAATGTATCGTGTAAAGCTGTCAGTCCTAAGCCTGCTAAAGTATGAAGGGAAGTTTTTAATTTCAAGTCAATCACATAATAGTAAACTTTGCACTAATATTCTGATGGAAACTCGCTAGCTGTAGCTGAATCCTATCATTAAAACCTTATAAGTTCATATTTTGGTGACAGATGGACACATACTTGTAAATACTCCTGGAACTGGTGTTCGGAACTAGTATTTTGATGTACTCGTACTCGTAAAACTTAGTATTCGTATGAACGAGTACAACCCATATCCGTCGGTACAGACGCTCCGATCTCAACAGTCGGTTAAGCGCTTGCACCACTGGCTTTTGATCGCACTATTTTACCGGTTTAGTTACGAGGCACATTTTGATTGCACCAACCAACTTTTGCTCGGTTGTTTCCTTTAGTTTTTTAAATAGTTTACCCTGGGTTAATTATTTTTGCGCATTGAGATTAGTTAAAACAGTACGGTGACAACTAAGCTAGTCTGAGGTTAGACCCGATAACCAAGGACCAACATCACTGGCCTTGGGGGCTTCCCTAGTCAACATTGGTTCACGTATTAACCTTTTAGCGCCCGCGGGTGGTATTAATTAGTATTAAGTACATACCTGAGTGCAGAATAAGACTGGCACTCAGACATGCTAGTGTTACGCCAGTAGGCACACATCCTCCTGCCTATACCTGGCAGGGAGGGAGATACACACCCCGCATCTCACCGGGCGAGACGCTTTTAGAGCATTATTTAATATTTCTCTTTTTATACGTCCTCCTATTAAAACCGAGGACGTAGTAAGTAAATTCTTAGAGTCTCTCCGCGGCACCTTTACCGATGCAGAAAGAGATAACTAAAAATTAAAAAATAACATCCCTCTCTCAAGACCCTCTTCATGGGATTCAAACGCGTCCTTTCAATGCCCCATTTCAGGGATGGACATCGAATCTCCCTGTCCCCCACGGACTTAGAAAATGGAAACACGATCTCCCAAACATCCCCCGACGGCTGCACCGTTGTTTCCGGCGTAAGAGGGATGCGTTTCCGAATACGTCGAAGGCCGTCTCTCCCGTTCCGACTCAATTCAACTCTCAAATGCGGCCTATAATGCCGTGTCCTATTAGTTCCCTCACGGTAGTAGTAAAACCCACCCCAACCCCGGCTGCCTCACAGCCAGCAAAGCTATCGGCCCCATCCTGCGCCCCGCAGACCAAGAAACCCCCTCCAATTTTTTCTTAGAGCTCAGGGCGATTGGACCAGGCTTCAATCCGCGTTTTTATCGCGCATAAAGTATACTGCAGTCCCTACGAGCCAGGGCATTAAGGTCTAGCTCGACAACCCCACTGACTTTCGGTCAGTTACCAAATTTCTCAGAGAAAAGGGTATGTACTTCTATACAAACACCGCCCCCACGTAGGGCCACTCTCCCCAGGCAGTCCCATAAGTGCCAATTATATGGCAACTCCTCACGCAACTGCTTCGCAAATGCACGTTCGCAAAAAAAGTTCCTAGGCGACCATCGCACCCCCGAATATTCTCGTCCCAAAGACAAAGAGGAATTAACAAAGATCGGTCCCCCGGCCTACGTCCTGTGTCAACAGAAAGGCCATACAGCCACTTATCGCGGCTGTTCCAAGGCCCCTAGGCACATAAGTCATCGTCTCCGGGCTTCTAGCGTTCCAAGCCACAAGCCGCTCCACAAGCAGTACCCACCGCAGTCTCCTTTCTTCCACTTCGCCCAGCATGGCAAGCCCCAACAGGGCGCGCCACCGCATGGGCTATCATTACTGAAATGCCGGCTCCAAAGCAGTCGACTCCTCCCACACCGGGGCAAAAGCAACGGGGGCCGACCCTTTTGCAACCCTAACCCGTCTAGCGAAAACGCTAGATATGGCAGAGGCCGTGCCTTTGCCAACGGCTAGTGCAGCCGATCGACTAAACTTCGAAGTAGTCGCACCATCTGGCCATACTAACTTCCCTTACACATTGGGCCACACGACGGATGTGCTTCATATCGCAGACATCCACAATGTAAATCTCGCCTTTCGCGATATTGAAGTGATTCACGAGCTTAACTCGTATCACCGCTCCGTTGTATTTCGGCTAGGTCCCTCAGCACTAAATCCGCTATTAACAAAGAGCGTCACTAGCTGGCATAAGGTCAAGACGGAATTTAAAAAGATCTTCCTTCGGAGCTTAGCTCCATCCTATCTAATATCATCAACAGACAAGACACGGACGCCGACACTCTACCATCTAGCAATACTCAAGGCAAGTCCCAGTGATGGATGACCATCGCTAGGCCCTGCCGGAGGACGTGAGAGACTTGCTGAGATGCAAGAATGCGGCCATCAGACGTTACGACAAATATCTAACTGAATCGAATCGCAGGCTTCTACGTACACTATAGAGCGTGAGACCAAAGCACGCACAGAAGCTTCGCAAGACGAGCGGTGGGATAATATCGAGACATCCGGCCTTCCCACCAGACTTTCTGGTCTCTCCCTATAGGTTTTAAAGCAGAATCGATTAACACCACGCCCCCCCATTGATGGTCCAGGCAATACGCCAGCCATGTTGGATGAGGAGAAGGCCGAATATCTAGCTGACAGCCTTGAGACTCAAGGCACCCCAGCCTACTGCCAGTCGACCTAAAGAACGGTGGAGGACACAGGAGTTAAAAAATTAAACGAACCATTACGCGATCCTGTTCTGGTGAAGACGAGGATATCATCAAAAAATTACGACCACGTAAAGCCCCCGGCTGATGGCGTCACCAATAAGGTGACTAAAGTCCTACCCACTGCCATCATCCAACTATTGGTCGGTATATAATGCGGCAATAACCGAAGGCTTCTTTCCACAGAGTGGAAGAATGCAGAAGTTATAGAGTTCTTCAAACCCTCTTAACCCGTCACCAACCCCCCTTCATATCGTCCGATTAGTCTCATAAAAACGTTCGGGAAAATTTATGAGAGATTTAACTTAGCCCGCATACGAAGCTTTATGCAGCTCGAGGGCTTCCCATCCCTAAACAATTCGGCTTCAGAGCCAAACATTCCTGTACCCACCAAGTGCACCGCATCACGGAGCACATATTAGCCAAAAGGCAAATAGGATCCCATGCAGGCGCGCTATTTATCGATGTCGTGAAAACGTTTGATAAAGTCTGGAATAACGGGCTCATATAAAGTTGTAAGAGCTCGATATGCCGGATCGTCTCGTATGTATAATACGAGACTTCCTCAGTAATCAAACATTCCACTACCGCGTTGAATATCTTCACTTCAAGCCGTGAGGCCGATACAATTTTCAATCGCCTTCAAACCGCGGCCAACAACCTGGGTGATTGGTTCCGGAGATGGCGAATTGAAATCAATCCGAGTAAAAGCGCGGCCCCATTTTTCACCCGCAGAAATGCGAGCTACTTTCAACATTAACTCCCACCCGTCACACTCATGGACTGTCCAATTCCGTGGGTGAATAAAACCAAATACCTGGGTGTCGTCCTTGACTCCAAACTCAGCTTCACCCCGCATGTTACCCGGGTAAGAAACCGGGCGGCCTACGTCCTAGGTCACCTATACCACTTATTAAATGAAAGTCCATAAGGCAGTTCGACCGTTGTTACATATGCGTGCCCGGTTTTCGCACACATAAACCCCCGCCAAATAAACCGGCTTCAGGTTATCCAGAATCGATTTATGCGTAGGGCCACGGGAGCACCCTGGTTCATGCGTAACTTAGACTAGCACGTCGATCTCGAGCTTCCGACCACCGCTCAAGTCCTGAAGCTGGCATCACGCCGCTATTTTGAATTCGCTGTGACCCACCCAAACAATTTCGTTAAAGGTGCCTCTAACTATAGGCCCATACCGCTAGGCACGTTTAAGCGACAAAACAACCGTAGGCCGGGTCACGTATTAAACATCCCCGATGATGTGATGACCCTCGTCATAGCAAAACACAAAGAGTGTCTCAAAAAACCAAGAACAAACCCTCTCGGGCACACTCGAGTCGGAATGTTAAACGCGCAATCAGTGACAGTCCAAGCCGAGGTCCCCTCTCGGGGGCCCTTTAGTCTGAGCACTCCATGGAGCGTCCGCCGAAGAGACCTAAGAGCTCAGCGACCTTCTAATCCAATAACACGAGTAGAGTGGCGGCCCGAGCCGAGGCTCCCCTGGGCCCCTCGAGCTTAGTCATTCATGAACGAGTTTTGGCCAGGTGCCCCGAGCTCCACCGGCCACCTCCAGCCCGTCGAAACTGCAAAGGCCTCTGTGGCCAGCATTGATGATGCCCGCGCCAAAAAAAAAATAGGCGTCTTTCATTATTGTTCCATAATCACAGATCAATGAGGGCCATGAACGTTTGTCGTATATTTTATATTTTGTCTACCTTTTTTTAAGCTAATAATCGTTTTTATAAATTAAATAGGTATTACACAACATCAGCATCAAGTCTCCGCGCTAACTTTTGTTCATAAAAAAAAAACATTAATGACAGACAGGTGTCGTAAAACTTTTAAGGTTAATGTTTACATTTAGTGAGAATCATTTATAACTTCCTGAATTTGTGCTTATACTTAATATTATTACTTTAATATAATCAAGTATGGCAAATCTTACTTCTGATGGTAAAATATGTATTGAAAGAGAACTGGCAGTGGGCAATGTTAAGGAATTTAAAGATTTGGTTAATGAATTCGACATAGAACAAACATGTAAATGGATAACTGATAATAACTATTCGAGAGTAAGATAGTTTGTTAAATTTACATTATGTTGTGTTAATTAACTTATAATTATAGCAATAATATTCTTCTGGAATATTGTTTTAATTATTTCTTGTAGGTGTGTTTGCAGTTTCCTGATGATCTTTTACCTGTAAGTGCAGGAATTTATGGAGAGATTAAGAAAAGAAGTGATGTTGATCTATATATTTTAGGGGACACTTCATATGCCAGGTTTTATACTTATCATTTTTAAAAGCTTTAGCTTACACAATTTCTAGATCAAAAGTTATATTTTACTTAATAATTTGTCAGTTGCTGTGTCGATGCTGTTGCTGCAATGCATGTACATGGTGAAGCCGTAATTCACTATGGTCGAAGCTGTTTTACTAAATCAGATATATCCGTTTTCACTGTTCTGCCTAAGAAAGAATTGGACCTTCTGAGTATAAAAAAATCATTACATGATAATTTTAAGTCTGATAAAAACATGAGGCTCTGTCTATTTTATGATGCTGAATTTAAACATTGCAAAGGTATCCATTTATTTACAACTACAGTGCTTACTGAATATAGATGCCTGATGTTAATATAACTCAACTCCTTTTTCTTATTTACAGATGAATTAGAAAAATATTGGTTCCAACAATATGATGAAAGTTACATAGCATTTATTTCAATTGATGATAAGAGTAATTTAAATATCTTGGGCAGACTAATTAAAGACAAGCATGGAAAGGAATGTTGCGTAGATGTACTTAAAGATTGCATTTGTATTTATATTGGCTTAAGTAGCCAGACACTGTTTAATTATACTGTATCGATTGAAGGTATCAATATTTATAAAATAAACAAATTTCTTTAATTTTTTCTTCCAAAAAAGTAGTTTTTCTATTTTGATTGTATGTAATGTACATGTTTCAAAATTTTCAGCAAAGAAGTGGTTCTCACTGGATCCAGATACAAATAAAATAGAGAGCAGGGAAGAGATTACATGGTTCAAAAGAAGGCGCTTTTTAATTGAGAAATGTAAAGATGCACACATTATAGGAATCCTGATCTGCAAATTGGCTGGAGACCAGACTAAGGACATTATTAAAAGGCTAAAGCAACTTTGCCAAGTGAATGGCAAGAAAAGCTATATAATCTCTGTGGGCAAACCTAATGTTGCTAAACTAGCCAACTTCCCAGAAGTATGTATATAATGGTGAAAATATATTAATGCAAATGTTTATAGGACTAATTAAAACAATCCAGGACAGAACAGGTCCCAAGCAAAACAAGATTAGTTTAATATATTAGATTTAATTTTAAGAGCTGTTCACAAAGTAAATCACAACAATTTCTAGATCTCTCCATGCTTCTTATGCATTTATACCACTAGTGTTACCCAAAAGCTAGCTTCTGAAATTATCATTACTATTAGTCATGATAAATTTATTTTTGTCATAGTTCTATTCTATGACTCATCTGTTTTGTATAATTTGTCATGTACTGATGTTTTTTTCTGCTTGCTATGGTAGGGGAACATGTTTATGGTAATTTTTTTGATAATTTTTAGATCGACATTTATGTCATGGTTGCCTGTCCAGAAAATGAGCTCTACAATAACAGAGATTTCTACAAACCAATTGTGTATCCATTTGAATTGGAAGTAGCTTTGAACTCAAACAGAGAACAATTCTTTACAAGTCATATAACAGACTATGATGAGTTACTTCCAGGTAAAAGACATTACTGTGATATCAATGAAGTGAAAGAATCTACCGATGTAAGTCTTATCACTGGCAAGATAAGAGAAACAAAGGTTCACAATAATATTGAAAGCTCAATAGAGTTGGCAGAGAAACAAAATTTGGCATTGGAAACAATTGGGCAGAATCTTCAAGAAAGGTCTTGGAAAGGCTTGGAGCAAAAGTTAGGTGAAACAGAAGTAAAGAAAGCAGAAGAAGGGCGTAAAGGAATACCATTACAATATATGAATGAGCCAGAATAAATGTTAGCATTTGAAAAATTTATTGGACAAATATCTGCTGTTATGTTTTAATGAGACTGAATATATAAAAATAAATTCTTCTGTTTTATAATGTTTTGTATTTTTACAAACTTAAATAAAGTACTTTGCAATGATTTCTTTATTTATGAGTTTCAGCTTGATAAACAGTACAATAAATAGAATTTATATAAAAAACCAAAATTTAAACTTTTTGATTCAGAGGATTCTGTGGAGATTTTGTCCATTCTTTTCTAAGCATTTGCTTTAGCTGTGACAGCCTCAGTGAAGGGTTTTCAGCCTTTAATCTTGGTAGATTAATCTCTTCAAATGCTGTGTATGCAGCTTTCAAACGCTTCTCAGGATGTTTATCTGTATCTGCTTTATCACTAAAAACAAATAATTTTAGGCATTGTTATTAATAATGACAATATTTTTAACCATAAATTAAGAGGAACAAGATTTTAGAGATTGGCCCACAAGATATGGTTTTGAAATTTTGTTAACAATGTGTTTTTGCTTTCAATTACTTGTAATTAAAAATACATTGTTGACACTTGTTTAAGCAGGTCTGGACTTCTGCCAGGTCCACATATATATCATACATAGGGTGATTGGTGAATCACTAATGGTATTTAAAGTGAGCATTCATTTTCAAATAAACAGATAGTGTGGATATAATCCGGCCAATCATGCTGTGTCCGCTAGGACACCTATGGGTTTCATATTTAAAATTCATCATCAATAAATTCATCGACTTTCGATTAAATTTACTCAGCGGTCAATTAATATTTACTTTTAATATTGCATTTATTCTTCATAAACAATCCCCACATATAGCACCCTTGAAAATTGATAATGACTCACCAGTAACTCTATATACATTGATATAACACTTACTTATGAGTCAATTTTTGTGGGTTCCATTTACTATATATTTTCAATGGTTACTCATTTACTTTGTAGACATTAATAATGAATTAAAAAAAATATGCTAATCCAAAAAATCATATGGATAAAACTGCAGGAAACAGTTTGTAAAATATCATAAACATAACTTGAAATATTTTACCTCAGTATTGAAATAGCTTCATCCACTGACTGTGCGACTTCACCTTCTAATTGTAACCTATTCAGGTTTTCTTCCAAAGGAGGCTCCTCAACCACAACTCTTGCAGGCTGCAATTATTATATTTATGTTAATTTTATATTTTCATTATATATATAAAAGTTGCAATCAATTACAACTTTTAATTTTCTAATCAATTTATGTATTAGCATAAAACTTTTTACATAAACACAAAAATTAAATATCTTTTAGCAATATACATATAAATATAAGCAGAAATTACCACTGGTTTTTCAGGTTGAGCTTTGAGGGATCTCTCCTTAATTTGTTCTATTTGTGCTCTAGTAATCTTAGATTGTGGTACAGGTTTAACATTGCCTTTAATCGATTCCATTTCCTTTTCTAATAGTGCTTTTGCTTCTGCCTTCTTTTTTAATTGCTCAAGCCGTTTCTTCTCTTGATCATCCTGATATAATCAAATGAAATTAAAATTTTAATGATTATAGCACAGGCATTACATATTGACTGAGAGAGAGGCTGAGATAATAAATATATTTTTAATCAATTCATTTCAATAAGACAATTGTATGTACTAAATTTTAAATAAAAAGGTACCTTCTTTTGCTGTTTCTTTTTTAATTTATCGTCATCATCTTGCCATGCCGCATCTTCAATAGTTTTCTGCAGTTTTTGGTCCTTCTCTTGTTTTGCAAGTTCTTTTCGTTCACGTGCAGCAACAGCTTTGCTGTTTTCACCAGCAAACTTTTTAGGCATTTTCAATAAGCCTTTAAAAAATTAAGATTTCATCAAATAACGAGTTATAAACGTAATTTAAATATAAAAATATACAACAGCAATATGATACAATCAAACATACAACCTTAAGGTGTTTTTATTAGCAAGCCAAGGATGTAAATTTTACAAAAAAATAATTCCGATGTGCGACTGCAAATTCAGAGTTTGATATCGTATTTTTTGTTGTAAAGGCTCAATTTGACATGAGCGTTCTGTTTTAAGCATAATGGTAATGATTCACTTGTGGTTTTGTTGTGTTTTTTAGCTTAAAAAGCAGAAATTATTTAAATTATAATAATAATTCATATTCCAACAAGTTTGTAAATTTTTAGTTCGAAGACTTAGTACCAAATAAAAAAATTGTCAGCCGCTCTTCTTCCTTGAAATGCTCTGTATGCAGCACATTTCGAAGTGAGCTTAAAATTTTTAATATTTTAGCTAAAAGCTTCTGTATCCATGCTCATAAATAAAATTGAAAGAAAAGAAATATAGAAATGACATTGATTCGTTGACAAATTATTGTTTTCTCTCTCTCCTTCATTTGATTTAATATGAATTTTATTGTGAAAACAGCTTGTTTTTGCTTTTAATAATAAAAATAGTCGGAAGATTTTAAATCTATAATTCATGAATGATCCTCTGATACTTAAATATTTTGTATAAGTAATTGTCTTTTATGAAATATAAATAAATTATCTAATGAAGAATACGCCTATTTTGAGTTACTTATAACAATAACGGGGAAAACAATAATAATGTCTTTGGTGGCTTACGATGACAGTGGTTCTAGTGACTATGAAGAAATTGATCAAGTCCAAAATCAAGTAACCATAAATAAAGCCGCGCCAGGTAATGACTATCTTTAGGGAAGGACTGTATAATATATACAATCGATTTCGGCGAAGAGGGGAAGGGTTGGGGCAGATACCCCCTCTTGATGGGTGGGTTGCGATTCCTCATAGTTTTTTTTTTCTATTAATATTAAATTTTTTAGCAGATGAAATACCTGGTCCATCTAAATCAAATAGTTTCTCAAGTGTTGAGCATGGAGCTGAAGCAGACAGAAGTTTGTTTAAAGCTTTACCAAAGCCAACACACAAAGATTCAGGAATAATTGAGGAAGAAGATGAATTTCTACTTAAGAAGGAGACTATTTCTAATATTGTTAAACCTAAATCAAAGATAACTGTACCTTCACTCAGTGATGTAAGTTTTGGTATTTTATGTTTTTCTGTCCAAAGAAAATCTATTGCATATGTTTTGATGGTTTCTAATTATTAACAATAAAATAACTATTTGAAGTACATAATTCACCAGACTAGATAGACTCCTGCTAAATGTTTATTATATAAGTGTAACATTGGATAAAATTGGTTTTGGATTGGTATTGAAAAAATAGCAATTGTAAAGGTCTGAATATAAGAAATAATAATACATTTTATTTATCTCTGTTTATAACTAAGCAGAGCAAAATGTGTTTAACTGTTGAAAAAATCAAAATATAATGTTTTGCTGATAATTATGGAATAATAAATAATTAGGTTTATTTTAAGAAAATCATGGGTCTACTGGTATATTATTAGAATCATGTTCAAAGTTTATTTTCATAATCATACTTTATTTCAAACTCAAAGAATTCAATATTATAACATCTCTTTTGTTTATGCAACCTATAATTATTATAACTATATGCATAAGCTGTAAATTTTGAAAAATTGATTTAACAAAAACTTATAATATATATGCTATATAGGTATATATGCATAACAATTAGCTATCCTTTAAAGTCAAAGGAGTTTTTTATACAAGTTGGATTTACAGTCACATTAGTAACACATTTATTACAATGGCTTAAATTATTAGAACAGGTCAAATTTGATAGATTTATCTTTGTCAATCTATATTACTTGATGAGTCTCTGTTTCAATATTAGAATTAAAGTTAATACTAACAGATCAGTGATTTGCAATGAAAAGTACTACTTGCTTGATTAAAAAAAGATGATAGCTATTTTTCTGTCTTAAAAAATTTATCTTTATGCTATATAATAATTAACTTACACAAAATTTTAATTAATTTACATTATATTACTGTAATTCTTTTTTTGTATTTTGACAACATTTTATTTTAATAATGCCCTATTTGGATGAAGAGAATTTGAGGACTTATACATATTTACATATCAACACTCCCATTGAGTAACATCATAATGCAAATTTGCCACTTTTCAGGACAAGCAATTAAAGGTTTAAAAAATTCATAAGTCATAAACTTTTCAATTAATGTCAAGTATTGCTTGTTTATTAGAGTTATAATTTCAAGCTCTACCTTATTTACTATATTTTAAATGTCTAAAAAATTGTTTTCATGGTGTTTTGTGACTTACAATCAAACAATAATATTTTGAGCATTAACAACACAAAAAATATGAAAGCAAAATAATAGGTGAAATCTTTCAATTGCTTAGTTTTTACTATCATATTATGACATAGAAGAATTTTAAATGAAGTTTGAACAGTATTATTATTCTAACTATTGTTTTAAGTGACTTAATGTAATAACATTTATTTTCTAAGACTTTATTTTTTTCAATAATTAACAATTTAATAGTAAAAAAAACTGCGCGGCCATAATAGTACGCATGATTTTCAAATTTTAAGGTCATAAAATAAAATGTAATATAAAGAGTTTGTATGTATTTATTGAATAGTAACTAAACAAAATAAAACACAGGCTAGAAAACAAAATTAACAATCAAAAAGAATATGTTTGTAGCTTTCTTAATTGACTATAAAATAACAAAAATTATATTCATCAAAAGTTCAATTACGTACCTAAAGTCAACTAAAATTATAAATATTTCTAATCTTATGGTCAAAACCTGTATTAGTGTCTGTAACTACTTTTTAATGGTGATTTGAGAAAATACTATAACTTGTTAAATTTTCTATGGATCCTGTATGTATATAAATCTCTACAAAAACCAACCATATATAGAAAATCCGCCAGCTAATCTGACTGTTTGTACAGGATGCCGAAATTTCCTAAAAAAAAATATGTGTCTAAGTTGTAGAACCACCCTAAAAAATCTGTAATAATAGACAAAATGTAAATGTCACAAAAACCCCCTTCAAATGATACAATAAACCCTTAACACTAAATCTACCAGAGTGGTCAAATGACTGCTTTTCAGACTTTATTTTGACCGCTAGAATATACAAGAAATTATATGAAGTTACCTGCATTGAAATCTCATACTTAACACAAAAACAGTAGTTTTTTAAAAAAAATTCATCCAATTGTGTTTTCGAATTTAATAATTTTAATTAAAAATTTCAAAAGCAGTCATTTGACCACTCTGGAAAGTTTAGTGTTAAGTGAGTTATCCAACTGTAGATCTTATTAAATATTGTAAGAATTTCAGATTTTTCTAGTTTTTACCTGGTCTCCATCTTCAGATCTTTATAATTTTTTTATGGAACCACTCTGAAACCTGATCAAAAAAGAAACAATATGGACACAAAATTATACTGTCTGATAACAGTTTTACAAAAGTTTTTGAAATAGAATGATTTTATAAAGACCGACAATCATCATCATCATTAATAAATTTACACTGTATATCCCATAATAGCCTTCTACACTCTTTAAAGTCTTGTCCAAGATGTAACATTGTAATTCATTATACTGTGTCACAAACGGCAAAACAGTATGTTATTAAAATTTTCTCTCGTGAATGTGATGCTAATATTTATCTGATCTCAGGCCGTATATCACTTCTAGGAACTATAATTAGATAGAAAAATAGAGAAAAAAATGCTGACTATGGCTATGATAAAATTGTAAATGATTGTAAATTGAGTTACGATGTTACTCGATAGGAGTGTCGATATGTCATGCTTGATATGACTATGAGTGTCTATATATTTGAACCAAAATTTGTAAATATATTGATTTAACTGAATTCAACAAATCAATAATAAACATTAACATCAATGATGAATCTAGCTTTAATCATATAGCCTTGCCTTGAAGAACATACTTTATGCTATTATTTTTTTAGAAATGTATTGTTATTATGTAAAACAAACAAATAAACTTTGAAATTAAATTGATTACTTTCGAAATTTCAGTTTAAAGATGTAGCAGATACGATACCCACTGCAAAACCCAGAGCTGTTAATGGTGTAAGTTAATAATATTTTTTTATATTTATATTCTTGTAGATCTGTATGATGATATGGTTTTTGTTTTAGAAAAAATCTGGCCTACTTAGTATATTGCCACAACCTAAGAATGGAAGTATGTCTATCACAACTAAATCTTTAATACCACATGTTATTACACAAAATTCAGTTAATAGAAACACTCAGAAAAAAGAATCTACATTAACATTGCCAAAGAAAGCAAAAACTGAAACAAATAAACTGGTAAAAGATTACTCAGATGACAGTGATAATGAAGATGAAGTGCAAAATGATTTCTTTTCGATAAACAAACCAAATGATATTGATGATCAATTAATATTAGACACTGAACAGAATACTGAAGAAGAGATGAAACCACTATCAAATAAGAAAGAAGTTAGAAGTCTCGAGTCTTATTTCAAGAAAGATATTCAAAACCAAGAACAATTAGAACTAGCACATTCTAGTCAAGATGATGTTGAAACAGATTACACCATGGCATCTTCAGCTAATGCTCCTGAAATATCATCTGAGAATAATATGGTTCTAGACGATGAAGCAGTAAGTGTATTAACACTATTATATTCTATCTAGATATATTGTAAAGAAATTAGTATTAAATCTTGAATTAACTTAGTCTGTCTTATATATAAACAAAAATGTGTTAACAAATTTTTAGATCCTCAAACTTGTTGGTGCCCGTGGAAAACGCAAGAGGGAAGAAATCCAAATTGTTGATTTTAACCAACAGGAAGTCCTTGCTGAAGCAAGGCAATTATTGCTTAAAGGCCTTATGGAAGACACTAGTAAGAGGGTTTCAGCTAGTAAAAAGAGAGGCAATGAACCCAGTCACATGCAGAAAAGAAAACACCAAATCACTTACTTGGCTCATCAGGTATTACTTTATAGTAATTTATCTATATTTTAGGAGTTTTTTGGTTCTCAGAAATTGGTGTATTGTTTATGTTGATAAATGTTTACAAAATTGTTATGTTACACATTATAAAATTAATTTATCACATACATTCAATATAAGTTCAATATACTAATATATATACAGGTATGACGGTGAGTCAATTCAATACTCGGGGATATTATATGTGGGGGTTTTATATGAAGAATAAAAATTTATTAATAATAAATATTAATAACCCCTGAGTATACATTATTGAAAGTTAAATAGTTAATGACATATAGGTACCAAATAATCCTGTATTTCGCACATTATGTACCATAATTTTTATGATAATTTTGTTTTCAGGCTAAAGCTAATGAGGTGGAATTGCAAAATAAATGGGCAAACAACAGAATGTCAAAAAGACAGACTCAATCTAAATATGGATTTTGAAATAAGATTTAAAACTGTAAATAGAAATAAAATGTTAAGGAATGTAAATAAAACATGTTTTAATTTAATATTTTGCTCTAATTAAAAATGCTATTTATAACTCTATTTAATAATAATTACAATCTCCTTGCTTTTCTTGCTCTTGGTGGGTTCCAAGACACATGTGTGTTGTCAGTTATAGATACTATATCTAAACCACCCATCTGCAAGCCTTTCACAGCAGACTGAAAGAGAGATAATTAAAAAAATTATGATTAAAAAAATATGACTAAAAATAAATGCAGATTAATGTATCAATACCCTTACCAGTCTTCCTGGTCCTAATCCCCTAACTTTTACTCGAACAGTTTTAATTCCCCTGTCTATTGCTTTCTGAAAATATAATCATTAAAAAAAATGTTATGTTTTAGAACTAAAAATAAATAAAATATTATACATATTTTTCAGGCTCCATGAGGTCAAGCATAAATTTATAATTCAATTAATGTAACTTTTGCAAATGTTTTCAGAAAGGGCAATATCCATTTCTGAAAACAAATATTTGCAAAATATTAGTTTTTAACTGCATCTAAAACAAATAAATATTTTATTCCAAAGGGTAAAGCCCCATTGAAATTTCAAATAATTGCTAAAATTTTTACAAAAAAAATTATATTTATTTAAGGTTTAATTAACTTTTGCTTTTTTAAAATTCTGTTAGATCTTTACATTACTTGTTAGTTCCCATGGAAGCACAAGGTAGAAGAAATCTAGATTGTACATTTTATGTAGAATCAGACTATATTAAATACTCTCACCGTAGCTATACTGATCCCAGTTGTTTGTGCAGCAATGTTAGTGCCTTTCTTTGTATTTTTAAATCCTTCCATGCCACATGACCTGATAACTTTTACTGCTCCTGCTGAATCTGTTACTGTGAAGACTGTGTTGTTATGGGTTACTCTGATGTTGCATATGGGTAGATCTTTATATTTAGTTCCATTAAAAAGTAAGTCATCTGATTCCAGAGTGGGAAATATATTTTGTTTCCTTAAAAAAAACCATAATGTAATTACTTCTTTATGTACTAATAAGTAGCATAATATTAAATGTCATACAAACTAATTGCTGTATTAACCGTCTCCATAGCTTATTATTGGGAGTCCTTGCTTTATGAACCAGAGGTCATGAGTTCAAATTACTTGGGGGAACAATAACTTTGTGTTATTGTTTGGATTAGAGCAATACAGGCTGATCTCACAATCGGCTGAAAAGAAAGATGATCCATGCGTTGGATAGGCATGTAAAAAGTCGATCCTCAGCCTCATAAGCCAGTAGATCGACCTATTAGACTAAAGGAAATGAAAGTGAACCTGTGTCTCCGCATACACCTGTGAACTATAATATCTTCTGCATAGGATGACCTCTGAGTACAATGGCCGCCGTAGCCAAAATTAGGTCAGGAGGGATTTATTTATTTATAAGATGGTAATTTTTTCATTTGTTACACTTCCTACTTTGGTTTCTAATATTTTTACTTGATAGAGAATATTAATTCATTAGACCCGTGTATTTAAATCAATTACAAATTTCAATCAATTGGGAATATTTCCAATACCTATGTTTACAGACGTCGTTAATGGGTGTCAACAATGGTGGATCTCCATACAAATTACAAACTTTATATATTTTTTTTCTCGAAAACCAAGCGTTGCCTAGAAATTTCGCTATACACGGGTCTCAAGGATTAATATTCTCTATCAAGTATGAATATTGGCATACCAAAGTAGGAAGTGTACCGAAAGGAAAAATTACCAATAAGATTCGTAGAACTTCAAATATTTACATTTTTAATACAGAGTCCAAATCAACAATTTTTTCTCCTTGAACCCCTTCATCATCTGCAGGAATTCTTTTATGATCAAATTTTTCGGTAGTCCTCGGAGCTGTACTAAATATAGAGCGTACAGCTGAATTAGTCGATGTTTTTATTGCATTTCTGATAAGGCTCAACATTGTGTTTTAGACTCTAAACGTTGATTATTTGACAAAAATACATTTAATAATAACCTATTTCAAGAGAAAATTGACAATAATAGAGTAAAAGCCACTGACACTGACAACTGTCATGTCACTTTATATTGTGTTTCGTTACACGCCTCATAAGAAGTTACGAAGTTACTAATACTAACCATCATATAAGGGGTCATCCATAAATTACGTCACACGAATTTCATGTTTTTTCGTCCCTTCCCCCTTCCTTGTTTTTTTTTGTTTTCTTTTTGTGTCGCGGGCATCATCACTGCTGGACTGAGGCCGACGCCTCCTGCGCCTGGCCTAAGCCTCGTTTATGAGTGGCTAGCTCGAGGGCTCCCTAGGGAAACCTCGGCTCGGGCCGCCACT